>SJYX01010749.1:0-28785 GCA_006410675.1 Oreotragus oreotragus
CCAACTTTTTCACTCTCCTCTTTCACTTTCATCAAGAGGCTTTTTAGTTCCTCTTCACTTTCTGCCATAAGGGTGGTGTCATCTGCATATCTGAGGTTATTGATATTTCTCCCGGCAATCTTGATTCCAGCTTATGTTTCCACTATACTTCAATAAAATAAAATTTAAAAAAATCCTCAAGTGCTTCATTTAGCATGGATGTGAGCATCATGGACAATCAGAGGAGGCCCAGCCTCAAGGGCAAGAGGGGCTGCTGGAGTGCCAAATGCTGTGATGAGCTAACAACGTTTGGGGAGAAAACCCATCACCTGGTGGTGGTAGTGCTGGCTCTGTCATGCTTCCTGAAGTGTCAGAATTTACACCAGGGGTCCCCAAACTCTGGAATCTAATGCCTGATGATCTGAGGTGGAGTTGATATAATAATAATAGAAATAAAGTACACAGTAAATATGATGTGTCTGAATCATCCCCAAATCATCCCTCCACCCCCAGTCCATAGAAAAACTGTTGTCCAAGAATCTGGTGGTCTATACTTCTAAACATTTCGTGATCTCTTCTCTGACGTCGCCTTCGTCCTAACCCACAAATTCCCATCATATTCAGGATCCTGAGATTTCAGTAGCTCAGCAAAGTTGATTCCTTTCCTTCTGAATATGAGAACTAATAGAAGGATGGAACATCACCAGTTATCAGGATGCTGTCTAGTATATCCTGAAAATTCGCTCACAATTGATTCATTTGATAAGTAGATCATTTTGTAAGGTGAATTCCTTTCTTAAAAAAGTAGGATCTTTATAATTTGTTTACATTACTGCCTGCCTTGGGAAGTTTACATGATCTTGCCTTCACGTGAAGAATTTCTTAGGATTATTCTATAGCAGGAACACCTACTGTATTACCTTAAGGGGAGTATATCCGTACCCCAAAAGAAATGAGTTCTACCATCAAGTTCTCTTAACTTCTTTTTTAAAATGTTACTTAGTTAGTTAATTACGTTTTGGCTGCGCCGGGTCTTCCCGTCTTTATCCAGTGGCAGGAACAAGGCTACTCTCTAGCTGTGGTGCTCAGGTTTCTCACTGCAGTGGCCCCTCCTGGGGAGCACAGCCGAGGGCGCTAGGCCTTTGAAGGGCTTAGCTGCCCCAGGGCCTATGGAGTCTTCCCAGACCAGGGATGGAAGCCCTGACCCTTGCATTGGCAGGTGTATTCTCAACCACTGGACCATCCAGGAAGCCCTTTCTTAACTTCTAGTGGAAGTCTCCTTACCTTTATAACCTCAAAATGTTCATGCTATTAACTGATGGGTCTTCGCTCTGTCGTGTCTGACTCTTTGCAACCCCATGGACTGTCGAGTCCATGGAATTCTCCAGGCCAGAATACTGGAGTGGGTAGGGTAGCTGTTCTCCTCTCCAGGGAATCTTTCCAACCCAGGGATCGAACCCAGGTCCCTCACATTGCAGGCAGATTCTTTACCAGCTGAGGCAAAAGGAAAGCCCAAGAATACTGGAGTGGGTAGCCTTTTCCTTCTCCAGAAGACCTTCCCAACCCAGGGATCGAACCCAGATCTCCTGCGTTGCAGGTGGATTCTTTACCAACTGAGCTATCAGGGAAGCCTGATGGGCCTCAGAGAGAGCTTATTATTTGGAAAGGCTCCTCAGAGTTTTCTGAATCATGGGACACTGCCTGGCCTTTGCCAGTTGACAGGTAGATACGCATCCCAGAAGGGTGGAACAAAGATGCAGCCTCACAGTCCTTTCCAGCTGAAGATAGTGCTTCGGGATTAAAGGGAGTGGCTACAAAGATCAGTATAGTCGCTGAACACCTTGATTTGTCGTGATCAGTCGGCCATACAGTGGGGGCCGATGTGTGTTATATCTGTTCACCTACTAGGCTTTTTAATTTAATTTCTTTAATGGTTATAGGAACTATTTGGGTTTCCTGCTTCTTGAATTCATTTTATTGTTTTTCTAACTATCTGACTTTTTTCACTTTTCCCCCAAGGTTCATCACTAATTTTATTTTATTGTTTATTTTGTAATTGGGATATAGTAGATTTACAATGTTGTGTTAGTTTCTGCTGTGCAACATCGTGAATCAGCTATATGTAAATATATATATATCCTCTTTCTTGAGCCTCCCTCCCACCCGCTCCCCCCACCACACACCTCTAGGTCATCACAGAGCACCAAGCTGAGCCCCCTGTGCTATACGGCAGCTTCCCACTAGCTGTCGATTTCATACACGGTAGTGTATATTGTCACCCTGCTTATTTAATTTATATGCAGAGTACATCATGAGAAACGCTGGTCTAGAAGAAGCCCAAGCTGGAAGCAAGATTGCTGGGAGAAATATCAATAACCTCAGATATGCAGATGACACCACCCTTATGGCAGAAAGTGAAGAGGAACTAAAAAGCCTCTTGATGAAAGTCAAAGTGGAGAGTGAAAAAGTTGGCTTAAAGTTCAACATTCAGAAAACGAAGATCATGACATCCGGTCCAATCACTTCATGGGAAATAGATGGGGAAACAGTGTCAGACTTTATTTTTGGGGCTCCAAAATCACTGCAGATGGTGACTGCAGCCATGAAATTAAAAGACGCTTACTCCTTGGAAGAAAAGTTATGACCAACCTAGACAGCATATTCAAAAGCAGGGACATTACTTTGCCGACTAAGGTCCGTCTAGTCAAGGCTATGGTTTTTCCTGTGGTCATGTATGGCTGTGAGAGTTGGACTCTGAAGAAAGCTGAATGCCGAAGAATTGATGCTTTTGAACTGTGGTGTTGGAGAAGACTCTTGAGAGTCCCTTGGACTGCAAGGAGATCCAACCAGTCCATTCTGAAGGAGATCAGCCCTTGGATTTCTTTGGAGGGAATGATGCTGAAGCTGAAACTCCAGTACTTTGGCCACCTGATGTGAAGAGTTGACTCATTGGAAAAGACTTTGATGCTGGGGAGGATTGGGGGCAGGAGGAGAAGGGGATGACATAGGATGAGATGGCTGGATGGCATCATGGCCTCGATGGACGTGAGTCTGAGTGAACTCCGAGAGATGGTGATGAACAGGGAGGCCTGGCGTGCTGCGATTCATGGGGTCACAAAGAGTCGGACACGACTGAGCGACTGAACTGAACCAAACTGAGTGTATATATTTCAGTGTTACTCTCTCAGTTCTTCCCACTCTCTCTTCCCCACTCTGTCCACAATTCCATTCTCTATGTCTGCATCGCTATTCCTGCCCTGCAAATAGGTTCATCAGTACCACTTTTCTCAGTTTCATATAATGTGTTAATATATGATTATTTGTTTTTCTCTTTCTGACAATGTAACTCTGTATGACAGACTCTAGGTTCCCACATTTTCGCATGTATTGGCAGATAGTTATTAATAATAGCCTTTTATTTTAGCATCTATACTATCTATAATATAGCTCCCTTTTCTTAGCCCTGGTATTATCTGCACCTCCTTTTCTCCTGGATCAATCACATAGGTTTGTCAATTTCATTTGCCTTAAAAAAAAAAAGTCTGGCTTTGTTAATTCTTTTCACATGAGAAAAGAATAAGTGCAATATTTTTGCAGTAAATATTTAGTGCAATATTTTTATTGCATTGACAATATTAATGCAATATTTTTTTAATTTCACTAATTTCTATTTTAGTTTTTCTTTCCTTTCTCCTACTTTCCTTTGGGTTTACTTTGCTATCTTTCATGGGGTTGCAAAGAGTCAGACACGACTGAGCGACTGAACAGAACTGAGATGAATACTTAGCTAATTAATTTTTAGGTTCTCTATTTTTATAATTTACACATTTAAGGCAATATAGCCTCCCTGGTGGCTCAGATGGCAAAGAATCTGCCCATAATGCATGAAACCCTGGTTCAATCCTTGGGTTGGGAAGATTCCCCTGGAGAATGAAATGGCAACTCACTTCAGTATCCTTGCCTGGAGAATTCCATGGACAGAGGAGCCTGCCGGGCTATAGTCCATGGGGTTGCAAAGAGTCAGACACAAATGATCGGCCAACACTTTCACTTTCAAGGCAACACATTTCCTGCTAAATTTTAGCTGCATTCACATGTTCTGATATGTAGTTTCTTTATATTTGGTAAGATTTTTCTAATTTTCATTGTAATACCTTCTTATACCTATAGGTTATTTAGAAAAGTATATCTTAATATCCAAGCACTTGGGAATTTTCTTATAATCTTTGTTATTGAACTCCAGCTTAATTGCATTGCGGTCAGTGAACACACTACATGATTTGAATCCATTGAAATTTGTTCAGACTTGCTTTATGGCTTACCATAAATTTGAAAATGCTCCTACAGTGCTTGAGAATAATGTATTCTCTTCACTGGCCCACACACATCAATTAGGACAAGGTCTTTTTCTTTTTAATTGTGTTGTCCAAGTACTTTATGTCTTTAATTTTTAATACATTTATCCTATCAATTAGCTGTATTAAAAATAATCCACTTTGATTGTAGAGTTATCCTTTTACTTAACTGCCAATTTCTACTCTATAACTTTGAACATTATGTTGTTAAATGTCATAGAAAGGTAGAATTAATATCTTCCTGTAGAAGTGAACCTTTTGTGAAATGACCCTCTTCATTAATAGTAATGCTTTTTACCTTAAACTTAATTTTGACTGCTATTGATACAAACATTCCAGCTTCCTTTGGCCCAGGGTTAGCAAGTCTCATTTTCTTCTATCCTTTTACCTTAAACTTTTCTAATCCTTATATTTAAGAGATTTAGAGTTTTAGAATGGGTTTCCCTGGTGGCTCAGTGGTAAAGAATCTGCCTTCAATGCAGGAGACACGAGTACCATCCCTGGGTCGGGAAGATCCCCTAGAGAAGGAAATGGCAAACCACGCTAGTATTCTTGCCTGGAGAACCCCATGGACAGAAGAGCCTGGAGGGGTCCACGGGGTCGCAGAGTCAGATACGACTCAGCGACTAAACCACCACGCGGGTTTTAGAAGGCCAATCTGATCTTTCCCTTCCGCCTCGAGCATCAACATGATTAGCTCCTGCCACGCACTCTAGCTTGTTGCTGTTGTTTAGTCCCAAGTCACGTCCCGCTCTTTTGAAACCCCATGCACTGCAGCCCACCAGACTCCTCTCCGCGGGATCTCCCAGCCAAGAATACTGCAGTGGGCTGTCATTTCCTCCTCCACGAGATCTTCCCCACCCAGGGATCAAACTCACTTCTCCTGCATTGGCAGGCAAGCTTCTTTACCAACGAATCACTTGAAAGTGAAAGCCGCTCAGTCATGTCTGACTCTTGTCAACCCCATGGACTGTTCTCTAGGCAAGAATATTGGAGTGGGTAGCCTTTCCCTTCTCCAGGGGATCTTTCCAACCCAGGGATCAAACCCAGGTCTCCCACATTGCAGGTGGATTCTTTACCAGCTGAGTCACTTGGGAAGCCCTTACTCTAGTTACTGCCATGTTAATAAAACACAAGTCTACCATCGTTGTGGTCTTTTATTTTTTATTTTATTTTTATTTTTTAAATTTATTTACTTATTTATTTTTAGAGCTTCCATTTTACTTTATTTTACTTTACAATACTCTCTTGGTTTTGGCATACATTGACATGAATCTGCCACGGGTGTACACAAACTCCCAAACAATCTTTCTGTCTGTCTTTTGGATTAACTGACTTTAAAAGAACATTCCATTTTTTTCCACTTCTAGTTTGTAAACTTCGTCTTTTATCTCTGTTCTTTCAGGGGTTACCCTAGAAATTATACTACACATTCTATTATGGAACAAAATAAGAAAGTTAGTTCAGTTTAGTTCAGTTCAGTTGCTCAGTCATGTCCGACTCTTTGCAACCCCATGGACTGCAGCACATCAGGCCTCCCTGTCCATCACCAACTCCCAGAGTTTACTCAAATTCATGTCTATTGAGTAGGTGATGCCATCCAACCATCTCATCCTCTGTCGTACCCTTCTCCCGCCTTCAATCTTTCCCAGTATCAGGGCCTTTTCAAATAAGTCAGTTCTTTAGTCAGTTAGAATACTTTCATCTTATTTAATACCCTACTGTTTTCATTCTGATCTTTAAAAACCTACAGATATTATTCCATATTCATTTGCTTTTACTTGTTTATTGTTAAATTTTTATTTTGTTTAATTTTTGGCCGTGCCACATTAGGTGGAATCTTAGTTCCGGGACCGGGGATTGAACCTGTGCCCTCTGCGTTGGAAGCGCAGAATCTTAACCACGGGACCGCCAGGGGAATCCCTCCACGTTTGTTTGGATGTGTCTGCTTGTTTCTTATCTTCTCTGCTTGCCACTCCTTCTTTTTGTCCAGACCCTCCACAGAGTATGATTTTCCTTCGCCTGAAGGCAGATTCCTTTGGAATCTGAGGATCTCCTGGTGACACACTCAGTTTTTGTTTATCTGAAAATGACTTTATTCCTGAAGCTCCTTCCTGAAACATCATTTTTCTAGGTTTCACATTCTAGGTTGGCAGTTACTTTTTCTAAGTTATTCTTTTAATAATATTGAAGACATCATTTTACTGTTTTGTGGCTTCTGTTGTGTGGTCAAGAAGTCAGTTTCTTGCTCCTCTGAAGGTTCTTTTTTTTCCCTCTCAGAGTAATTTTAAGATTTTTCACTTTTGTCTTTAGTTTTCTATATTTTCATTCTTTGTGGATTTCCTTTTATTTATCCTTCCTGGGAGTCATTCAGTTTGTTAAATCTGTAGATTGGACCATCTTTTTTTTTAACTGAATTCCAGAGAATTCTCAGCTACTCTCTCCTCTCCTAAGACAGCGCTCAAATGCACGTTATACCCTTTCACTTATCTCCACGCTTCTTGTCCTCTTTCTGTGCTGTCCTTCCTTTTACCGTTTCATGATACATTCTGTGTACTTCCTTGTGATCACGGTGATATAATCTGCTAATAAACTCATCAGCTGAATTTTTCACTGTAATAGTTTTACTTATTTCCAAAAAAATCCACTTGATTATTTTTCAAATCCAATCCCTTTACATACTAATGAGTTCTGTTCCAAGAATGTGTTCATAAATAAACTTTTTGTTCATAAGTTCAACAAAGTTAGCCTAGGGCCCCAACTAACACAACTGGCTATATATTACTAGTGCATGCGAGTGTGTCTGCGCTAAGTCACTTCAGTCGTGTCCGACTCTTTGAGGCCCTGCAGACTGTAGCCCAGCAGGATTCTCTGTCCATGGGATTCTCCAGGCAAGAATACTGGAGTGAACTGCCGTGCCCTCCTCCAGGGGATTTTCCTGACCCAGGGACTGAACCAGTGTTTCCTGTGTTTTCTGCACTGCAGGTGGATTCTTTGCCACTGAGCCACCAGAGAAGTCCAAAATTACAGCACAGAGCCTTAAAAAGCACAGCAGGGAGCACACAACAGCTGCCACACAGGGGGCGGCACACACGCTCCATCTTTGAAAGCTGAAGGTTTGTATGTAGGGGACTTACTGTACATCATTTGAAAGGTTTTAAAAAAAATTTACCAATAAAATTCACTCTTTTGGGGGTACACAGAGTTGAAGAATCACCACCAAAATCACACATCACCCTCCTGTGCTGTCTTTTGTAGTCAAACCTTTCCCCTATCTTTAACCCCTGGAAACCACTAATATCTTCTCCGCTCTTATTGTTTTTCCTTTTCCAGAATGTCACACAGAGTCATTCAGACAGCTTGTATCCTTTTGATTCTGGCTTTTTAAACTTATCAGCACATGCTAGAGATTCCTCCATGTTGTTACATCAATCTTGTTCCTATCTATTGCTGAGTACTGTTCCATTGAATGGGGCAGGAGACTAGGGTTCGATCCCTGGGTCAGGAAGATCCTCTGGAGCAGGAAATGGCAACCTATTCTGGTATACTTGCCTGGAGAATTCCATGGACAGAGGAGCCTGGCAGGCAGGCTATAGTCCATGGGGTCCCAAAGAGTTGGTTCCATTGTATAGATATAAACAAAGTGGTAAACAAAAGTAAAATTGCCATAGGCTTTTTGTGTAACCATTTCCTTTCTCTTAGGTAAATACCGAGGAGTCGGACTGGCGAATCATAGACTAAGTATGTGTTTAATTTTACAAGAAACTGACAAGTACTTTCCAAAGTGGCTGTACCATTTGCATTTTCATTGGCAGTATAAGAGGGTTTCAGCTGCTCTGAGTTCTCCTAGCATTTGTTATTGTCAAGTGTGTTTCTGCTGGTTTTTTCCCCCATTCTAATCGGTGTATAGTGGTATCTGATCATAGCTTTAATTTGCATTAACTAATGGCTATTGATGTTAAGCGTTTTTTCATGTGCTTTTTGCCACTTGCATATCCTCTTAAGTAGAACATCTTTGAAATTCTTTACCTATTTTTAATTGGGTTGTTAGTTTCCTTACTGTCAAATTTTGAGTGCTCTTGTCAAATGTGATTTGTAAATATTTTCTCCCAGTCTGTGACTTGACTTTTCATTTTCTTAACAGCATCTTTCACAGAACAAAAGTTTTAAATTTTGAGAAAGTTCCATTTATCAACCTTTTCTTTTAGAGTCTGAGGTATTGTATCTAAGAACTCTTATCTAATCCTAGGTTATAAACATTTGCTCCTATGTTTTCTTTTATTAAAAGATTTATAGTATTACATTTATGCCGATTATACATTTAAATTAATTTTTGTACCCTCATTTGAGTTCAAACCAACTGTGCACTCTCAAATTTCATTTTAACATACAAATGTCCAATTGCTTTAGCACCATTTGTTGAAAATTACCACTGCATGTACAGAAACGTGAGGGAAGAAAGCAATCCTAATATAGAGGATAATAAGAAAAATCTATCGTATTATATGAAATAAAGTCTTTAACGAAATTAGTATCTGAAGCTAAGAGTTAAGAGCTAGGGTTTAATATTTTTGGAAGCTGTTCACCTGAACTACCTAAAGACAATCACTACTAGTACTTTGACTTAAAACAACAGAGAGAGAAATGGAAACCTCTGTCACAAAAATAAGGTGAATACAAATAGCTGATATGAGGCTCACGTGGGGAGATCACATGTATTTCCTAAGGTCAATTTTCCACCTCTATCAAGACACACAGAGCAATCTACAGATAACAGTAAACCAACCACATTACTGGCTAACTTGTGGAGTGTGTTTGAGATGATGATTCATGGACTTGGAATTCAGCTCCATAGAGAAGCACAATAAAGGTCTCTGGAAGGAGAATAAAAGCCATACAAGAGGCACCAAAGGCTCGCTCTTGATATTATTTCTTTTGGATGTTTACACCATCCAAGTCTTTGCCCAATGTCTTACTGAAACCTCTGGATGTTCCTGGATGAGGAATGATTCCATTGCCTCTCTCTTCCTCTGCTTCTGTCAACTAAACCTGGGGATATGTTCACCTTCAAGAACAAGGAAAAGGACTTAATCTCTCTCTTGGTCTCTCGCTCTCTCTCACACACACACACACACATACACACATGGTCCCTGGAGTATCTGATGAAGAAGCAAAGGAGCACGGCCCTCAGCGGCCGTCCAGTCTTGGATGGGCTCTCCAGCCCCTGGGAGGGGCCTGGGGCTGTCTGAACACACTGAACTGAACCCACTCTCCACGCAGAGAAACGAAAGCCCTTCTTCAGCAGCCCCTCTCCCAGCCTCACAACCCAACAAGGGTCCTCCCAGGGCAGGGAGAGTGAAGGAAGGCCTTACCTGTGCTGTCCTCCCCGAGGCCTTCTGCAGCCTCCCGAAGCTTAATGTCCATCACCCTCGTGGAAATCATGTCCAGCTCACTAAAAATCAGGGAGAAAGCCATGTGAGAGGAACAAGTCTAACTGAAGTAAATGACCAAGATGGTGGTGACTGACTTTTGCCCATGACCCTGGCAAAGACAGAGGCCAAAAAACAGGTCCACGGCTCAAGATTAGTAACCACATCAGTGTTTATCTAAAAACTGACCAGACCCATTTAATGGAAAACAGAAAACTGGGAAAGCTTCACCAATTTATACAATACAGATTTGGTTTCTTTCTTTGAAAGAAAAATTTTCAGAAATTATGTTTTGCTCAAATGCCGGGTATTACTATGGAATCTAGAAAATGGTACTGATGAACCTATTTACAGGGCAGGCATAGAGACGCAGACAGGGAGGACAGACAGCGGGGGAGGGAGAGGGCAGGAGGAGCTGGAAGGGGAGCGTTGGCATATCTACACCACAACATGTGAAACAGCCAGCCAGTGGGACGCTGCTGGGCAGCACACAGAGCTCAGCTCGGCGCTCTGTGAGGCCCTAGAGGGCTGGGGTGCAGGGGTGGGAGGGAGGCTCAGTAGTGAGGGGATGCATGTGTGCACATAGCCGACTTGTGCTGCCGTACAGCAGAGACCAACACAACACTGTAAAGCAATTGTAATCCAATCTAAAAAAACTTAAACAGAAATTACGTTTTTCTCTTAATCACTGTAGAAAGTTTGGAAGACACAGAGAAAGAAAATCACTCACTATCCCACCAATCAAGGAAGACTAACCACAGCCAATGTTTTAATATTTTTCCTTCTGTAGCCCACCAGGCTCCTCAATCCATGGAATTTTCCAGGCAAGATTACTGGAGTGGGTTGCCATTTTCCTTCTCCAGCGGATCTTCCCAACCCAGGGATCGAACCCGGGTCTCCTGCAGGGCAGGCGGACGCTTTACCGTCTGAGCCACCAGGGAGACCCCTTCAATATTTTTCTATGCAAATATTTATGTGCCAAGCACACATGCAACACATTAGTAAGACTGACTTCCTGATTTTCTTATCCCACATCAGTAAAATCCTTGATGTGTTATTGTAATGGCTACATAATGTGTGGATTGGATGCTGCACCATCATTTATTTACCTTATTTCTTTTTAGAACTTTTTATGAAAAATTTCAAACAGAAGCACACAGAATGTGTAATGAACTTAATACATATGACTCTTGCTCATCTTAACCCCTCATCCCCTCCCACTTCCGCCAGGTCATTTCAAAGTGAATCATCCCAGATATTATCATCCTTTAATCCATAAGGACTTGGCTTCTTCCTAAATTAAAAACCTCTGACTTTTCATGGAGGAGAAGGCAATGGCAACCCACTCCAGTACTCTTGCCTGGAAAATCCCATGGATGGAGGAGCCTGGTGGGCTGCAAAATGATTACTGGCCAATATTCCCGCCAGAGAGTACTGAGCTGTGCCCCTGGCTGCCATAGCTGACTTTTTAAAGAAATTAATATATTTATTTTGGCTGTGCTGGGTCTTCACCGCTGTGTATGGGCCTTCTCTGCTTGCGGGGAGCAGGGGCTGCTCTTTGCTGCGGTCTGCAGGCCTCTCATTGCGGCGGCTTCTCTTGTTGCAGAGCACAGGCTCTCGAGCAAGAGGGCTCCAGTAGCTGCGGCGCGTGGGCTCTGGAGCGAAGGTTCGGTAGTGGTGGCACAGGGGCTTAGTTGCCTGGCGAGCATGTGGGATCTTCCCAGATCAGGAATCGAACCTGTGTCCCCTGAACTGGCAGGAGAATTCTTAATCACTGGACCACCAGGGAAGTCCCCATAGCTAACTTTTAAAACAGCACATTCTATCCTACACAGACTAACTCATCATTTACTTGGAAAGCTATTTCTTATTGGGAATCATTGTGAATTTTCCCACTTTAAAAGGGAGCTAAAATATTTAACTAATGAATTAACATTTATCACTTACACACAGTACACAATGGGAAATGATGGGAGAAATTTTTTTTTAAATATTTAACAGAGGAAAGAGGTTGCAGGTCTTTGCTAGAGTTGAGTCTAATATTTAGGTCTCCTTTAATATTAATGTCAAACAGTCCATCCCTGATCAGCCAACTCCTTAAAAGGTGAGCAAGCATTCATAAGCCTTGCTTCCTGATTTTGATATAATTTGACTTTACAAAAATGTTGGAGCAACAGGATGAATAAAAAAAAAAATGATCATCTCAACTGATGCAAAAAAGCCATTTGACAAAAGTCAACACCTTTTATGACAAAAAATTTTAAAAACTAGAAATAAAGGAAAACTACCTCGATGTAATAAGGCCATATATGAAAAGGCCACAGCTAACATCCTACTCAACAGTGAAAAACTGAATTTTTCCTCTAAGATCAGGAACAAGACACTCTCACCATATCTACTCAACACAGTACTAAAGTTCTAGCTGGAGCACATAGACAAGAAAAATAAATAAAAGGCATACAAGTTGAAAAGGAAAAAATAAAATTATATCTGTTCATAGATGAAATGATCTTATATCCTAAAGATCCACACCCTACAAACAAAAAACTATTAGAACAAATAAATGAATTCAGCAAAGCTGCAGAACACAAAATGAACACACAAAAAAATCAGTTTCTATAAAATAACAATGAACAATCCAAAAAGGACATTCAAGAAGTAATTTCATTTACAACAGTATCAAAAAGAATAAAGTACTTAGGAACAAATTTAACCAAAGAGACAAAAGACTTATACCCTGAAAACTAAATGTTGCCAAAAGACTGAAAATAATGTCAATAAGTGCAAAGACATCCCATGTTCATAGAATGAAAGACTTATTATTGTTATGATGTCCATACTATCCAAAGCAATCTACAGATTGAATGCAAACTCCATCAAAATCCTTGATCCCATAGACTCCTGCTGCTTAAAGTTACTATAGGGGAAGGGGCAGCTACCAGAGTATTTGAAGGAAGATGCAGTAGAGAGGGAAAAGCACAAAAATACAAGGAGCAAGGAGAATAAAAATGGTGAGGATTGGTTAAGTGCCAACTACTACCTTGGGTACCATCTTCCATGGTTGCCAGTGAGCTAGAAAGCAAAAGTGCTTGAGCTTTCTATTGTCTGAATTTGGAGTTAACAACTGCAACGTCTTATCAACTGAATTATCTCATTTAATCCCCAGGAACTCTAAGGTATTCTCATTTTGAAATTGAGATCATGTGTTAGGTATCAGGTAAGTTTATTAACAGCAGAGACATCACTTTGCCGACAAAGGTCTGTATAGTCAAAGCTATGGTTTTTCCAGTAGTCGTTTGGATGTGAGAGATGGTTCATAAAAAAGGCTAGGCACCAAGTCTTGCCCAGAAAGGAGCGTTTTATAAAATGTGTGGATTTTGTGGCAAGCTTCCATTTGAATTCTCAAAGTTTATAGATTTATAGCAGTAAAACTATTGGGTAGGGATTTCCTTGGTGGTGCAACAAGGAATTGATGCCTTTGAATTGTGGTGTTGGAGGAGACTCCTGTGAGTCCCTTGGACTGCAAGGAGATCACACCAGTCAATCCTAAAGGAAATCAGTTCTGAATATTCATTGGAAGGACTGATGTTGAAGCTCCAATACTTTTGCCACCTGATGCGAAGAACTGACTCATTGGAAAAGACCCTGATGCTGCTGGGAAAGATTGAAGGCAGGAGGAGAAGAGGATGGCAGAGGACAAAATGGTTGGATGGGATCACTGACTCAATGGACATGAATTTGAGCAAACTCTGTGGACATAGCGGAGGACAGAGCCTGGCGTGCCGCAGTCCCTGCAGTCACAGAGTCAGACACGACTTAGGGACTGAACAACAACAAAAATGTATTAACTGGTCCAAAATAGTGAAGCAGAGACACTAGCTTGTGTAAGCATGTTGCCTGCATCCCCAGCATGGGAAGGCACTTCTGAAGCCTGGGGCTGCAGGGCTGTGTGAGACCGATGTTGACCCAGTGGAGTGGAGCATCCTGAGCTGTCCTCAGAGAAGCTTAAGGGCAGCTGGGAAATCCCAAAGACACTGGTCTCCCGTGCAGATGGCTCCGCCTGCCGAGTAGCCCCTGTCTAGGATCAGGCCGGAGTCCAGAGGCTGAAAGAGCCCCATGAGACCATCCATTGGGTTGGACGGTGCATCTTAGCCAGAGAACGGGGGTTGAGGATCCCATAATTTATCAACTAACGCCTTTAAAAAACCATGCAATTACCTTCAAAATGTCCACCTCGGCACATTTTTTGTTGTTGTGGCACAATATTATTTTAAAGTCTTTATTGAATTTGTTAGAGTACTGCTTCTGTTTTGTGCTTTGGTTCTCTGACCAGGGGGCACGTGGGATCTTAGCTTCCCAACCAGGGATCAAACCTTACCCCCTGCATTGGAATGTGAAGTCTTAACCACTGCACACCAGGGAAATCACTACCCAACAGTTTTACTGCTATAAATTTATAAACTTTGAAAATTCAAATGGAAAACTTGCCACAAAATCCGCACATTTTATAAAAGGCTCCTTTCTGGGAAGGGCTGAGAATGTGAAGGCATATGTGAGTGTGTGCACAAGCCTCTGAGGTGGGTGTGCAGGAGGGTGTCCACTCTACTGAGTATGGAACAGACCCAGGAGCTCTGACATGCTCTCGGTTGAATGACGTGGCTGTGATAAAGCCTTGTGCCAGGGCAGGGGGCTCAGGAGCAGGTTGGAAGGAGGGCGGGGGACCCTAGAGGACAGCCCGGGGCTCTTCTTGCTGGAAGTACATCCTGTTGGACCCGGATGCAGAGAGCCGCACCAGATGCAAGGCTGCTAACAGACTCACACTAGGAAGCAAAAGTCACCCCACAGACGAAGGGACGACAAGCCAGGCTCACCGCACATGGGAGGTCTGAAAACCTGCTCGTTTTATGTCCCAAACGTCTTCTTATGAATAAGAATGCAATATGGTGTGCTTGTTGAGGTTCAATCACCGAGTCGTGTCCGACCCCAGGCCTCCCTGTCCCTCACCATTTCCCAGTGTTTGCCCAAGTTCATGTCCATTGCATTGGTGATGAGATGCTGTCCAGCCATGTCATCCTCTGTCACCCCCTTCTCCTCCTGTCCTCAGTCTTTCTCAGCATCAGGGACTTGTTTAATGAGTTAGCTGTTCACATCAAGTGCCCAAAGGATTGGCGCTTCAACATCAGTCCTTCCAATGAATATTCAGGGTTGATTTCCTTCAAGAATGACTGAACCAGTCAATATGGTGCAGAAGAAAAGGGAAAGACTTGAAAGTGAGGCAGGCCTGGAGCTGAAGCTGCACCCTAGCACTAATGAGGGCTGAGCCTCAGTTTCCTCATCTACAAAACACAGGCAGTAACACTTTAACTGAATGGAACTGAGAACACAGCACATACAAGCACCCGCGAAGAAGAGCTGTTGGTTTCTACACCTCGCTTCTCGCCACAGGCTCATACCTCTGCACAACTGCAGATAAGAATACACACAACAGGTACACCCTAGGGATGGTCCATTCTGTCCCATGAAGGCACAGTCTCCTTGGGCGAACAGGTCACTTCAGACAGAGCCACCAGTATCAAAGATCAAAACACCTGGGCTCCTAAATGAGCCCTGATCTTCCCAACGTCCCCATAGCTCGATGGACCATGAATAAAACTGCTGCCAAGTAACAAATAAAACTATATTCCAGGCCACGGAGGCAGGCCCACCCCCTGAGACTTTGGGGTGCAAGGATAGAGAGCCGCCCCCTCCACTTGGATGCTTCAGGTGCAAACACTCTGCAGCTGTTATACAGGGAATGTCTTCTCTGTGAGCCCAATAACCTGTACTGCTGAATACACGATCCCCCCACCTGAGCAAAGTCCAAGAAAAAGCCAGAATGAGAATCTTAATTAGAAAATGTTAGTCGCTCAGTCGTGTCCAACTCTTTGGGACCTCACGGACTGTAGCCCACCAGGCTCCTCTGTCCATGGGGATTCTCCAGGCAAGAATACTGGAGTGGGTTGCCATGCCCTCTTCCAGGGGATCTTCCCAACCCAGGGATTGAACCCAGACTGCCTGCATTGCAGACTGATTCTTTACCATCTCAGCCACCAGGGAAGCCCTTTTATTTAGAAAAGCAATGTGTTAAATACCGTATCTCCCAGGATCCCTTCTGCTTCTTGCTGGAACTCAAGGTTCAGATCAAGTGGTCCCAACCCTCCCTCAAGCAGCTTTTGCCCTCCCCTCTCCCACTCCGTTGCTCTGATAGTGCAAGTCCAAGAACAGAAAACTTGTTCTTCAAATCTGGGCCTGAGGGGGCCTCTTCTGGGGTTCTCATTAACTCCAGAGGGTGCTTAGCCTCCGGCTCCTCCACACAGCACTGATCAGTGTGCACTGGGCGCCTACAGAATCCAGGGGAGTCCTGGATCCAAAGAAAGATCCTGTGGGGGCCGCTCCCACTCCTGCTCTCTGAACCCTAACTCACCACAGGCTTCTCCCCAGTTTTTGGCAGAATTCTATCGTTAGTTGCAGCTCATACTAAAAAATTCTACAGAAGTTTATGCACGTGAAGAATGAGAACAGGTTTTCACTGTGATATTTTAAAGATACCCCTGCATTATACTTATTTACACAATGCAAAGAAAAACATCTGTATCCTGAGTACATGACCCTGAGCCCATAATCATGTACAAAAAAGCCTTTGTGTTCACCCTTACAGACCCACTCATTCCACACCACCCTCCAGGCTATGCTTACCTCTGTTTGATATTCTCTCTCAGCCCCTGTGCCTGTCTTTACGATGCTCACTACAACCGTCAACAGCAACTTGTTTGTAAGGTATCTGCCTACCACTGCCCTTACTTTCAAGGCTGTAAGCTTCAATGCCTGTCACATTCACTGCTCTCTCACCAGGAGTAAACAACCCAAAAATGAAGTTAAAAAAAAAACAAATTCCACTGACAATAGCATACAAAAGAATAAACTACTCAGGAACAAATTTAACCAAGGAGGCAGAATACCTGTACTTTGGAAACTACAAAGCTTTGCTAAAAGAAATTAAAGAAGACACAAATAAACAGAACGTTATGCAGTGTTCACGGATGAAAAAACATGTTTAAGATGGCAATACTTTCTAAATTGATAACACAGACTCAATGCGATCCTTATCGAAATCCCACCTGGATTGTTTTTCCCCGGAAATTTTTGTTTTGTTTTGTTTTTCTTTTTGCAGAAATTGGCAAGTTGATCTGAAAATTCATATGGAAGTACAAAGGACCCAAAACAATCTTGAAAGTGAAAAACAAAGGTGGAGGATTCATACTTCTCAGTTTCAAAACTGACACAAATCTACAGCAGTCAAGAATGGATGGCACTGTCACACGTAAAATAGCTAGAGAGAAGCTGCTGTATAACACAAGCAGCTCAACCCTGTGCCCTGTGACAACCGACAGGGGTGGGACTGGGGGGCAGGTGGGATGGGGGTTCAAGGGGGGGACATATGTATACTTATGGCTGATTCACACTGTTGTACGGCAGAAAGCAACACAACACTGTAAANAGGCAAGAATACTGGAGTGAACTGCCGTGCCCTCCTCCAGGGGATTTTCCTGACCCAGGGACTGAACCAGTGTTTCCTGTGTTTTCTGCACTGCAGGTGGATTCTTTGCCACTGAGCCACCAGAGAAGTCCAAAATTACAGCACAGAGCCTTAAAAAGCACAGCAGGGAGCACACAACAGCTGCCACACAGGGGGCGGCACACACGCTCCATCTTTGAAAGCTGAAGGTTTGTATGTAGGGGACTTACTGTACATCATTTGAAAGGTTTTAAAAAAAATTTACCAATAAAATTCACTCTTTTGGGGGTACACAGAGTTGAAGAATCACCACCAAAATCACACATCACCCTCCTGTGCTGTCTTTTGTAGTCAAACCTTTCCCCTATCTTTAACCCCTGGAAACCACTAATATCTTCTCCGCTCTTATTGTTTTTCCTTTTCCAGAATGTCACACAGAGTCATTCAGACAGCTTGTATCCTTTTGATTCTGGCTTTTTAAACTTATCAGCACATGCTAGAGATTCCTCCATGTTGTTACATCAATCTTGTTCCTATCTATTGCTGAGTACTGTTCCATTGAATGGGGCAGGAGACTAGGGTTCGATCCCTGGGTCAGGAAGATCCTCTGGAGCAGGAAATGGCAACCTATTCTGGTATACTTGCCTGGAGAATTCCATGGACAGAGGAGCCTGGCAGGCAGGCTATAGTCCATGGGGTCCCAAAGAGTTGGTTCCATTGTATAGATATAAACAAAGTGGTAAACAAAAGT
This sequence comes from Oreotragus oreotragus, assembly GCA_006410675.1. Lineage (NCBI taxonomy): Eukaryota > Metazoa > Chordata > Mammalia > Artiodactyla > Bovidae > Oreotragus > Oreotragus oreotragus. The sequence continues at coordinate 18,070 of SJYX01010749.1, forward strand.
AAAATTGCCATAGGCTTTTTGTGTAACCATTTCCTTTCTCTTAGGTAAATACCGAGGAGTCGGACTGGCGAATCATAGACTAAGTATGTGTTTAATTTTACAAGAAACTGACAAGTACTTTCCAAAGTGGCTGTACCATTTGCATTTTCATTGGCAGTATAAGAGGGTTTCAGCTGCTCTGAGTTCTCCTAGCATTTGTTATTGTCAAGTGTGTTTCTGCTGGTTTTTTCCCCCATTCTAATCGGTGTATAGTGGTATCTGATCATAGCTTTAATTTGCATTAACTAATGGCTATTGATGTTAAGCGTTTTTTCATGTGCTTTTTGCCACTTGCATATCCTCTTAAGTAGAACATCTTTGAAATTCTTTACCTATTTTTAATTGGGTTGTTAGTTTCCTTACTGTCAAATTTTGAGTGCTCTTGTCAAATGTGATTTGTAAATATTTTCTCCCAGTCTGTGACTTGACTTTTCATTTTCTTAACAGCATCTTTCACAGAACAAAAGTTTTAAATTTTGAGAAAGTTCCATTTATCAACCTTTTCTTTTAGAGTCTGAGGTATTGTATCTAAGAACTCTTATCTAATCCTAGGTTATAAACATTTGCTCCTATGTTTTCTTTTATTAAAAGATTTATAGTATTACATTCATGCCGATTATACATTTAAATTAATTTTTGTACCCTCATTTGAGTTCAAACCAACTGTGCACTCTCAAATTTCATTTTAACATACAAATGTCCAATTGCTTTAGCACCATTTGTTGAAAATTACCACTGCATGTACAGAAACGTGAGGGAAGAAAGCAATCCTAATATAGAGGATAATAAGAAAAATCTATCGTATTATATGAAATAAAGTCTTTAACGAAATTAGTATCTGAAGCTAAGAGTTAAGAGCTAGGGTTTAATATTTTTGGAAGCTGTTCACCTGAACTACCTAAAGACAATCACTACTAGTACTTTGACTTAAAACAACAGAGAGAGAAATGGAAACCTCTGTCACAAAAATAAGGTGAATACAAATAGCTGATGTGAGGCTCATGTGGGGAGATCACATGTATTTCCTAAGGTCAATTTTCCACCTCTATCAAGACACACAGAGCAATCTACAGATAACAGTAAACCAACCACATTACTGGCTAACTTGTGGAGTGTGTTTTGAGATGATGATTCATGGACTTGGAATTCAGCTCCATAGAGAAGCACAATAAAGGTCTCTGGAAGGAGAATAAAAGCCATACAAGAGGCACCAAAGGCTCGCTCTTGATATTATTTCCTTTGGATGTTTAGACCATCCAAGTCTTTGCCCAGTGTCTTACTGAAACCTCTGGATGTTCCTGGATGAGGAATGATTCCATTGCCTCTCTCTTCCTCTGCTTCTGTCAACTAAACCTGGGGATATGTTCACCTTCAGGAACAAGGAAAAGGACTTAATCTCTCTCTTGGTCTCTCGCTCTCTCACACACACACACACATACACACATGGTCCCTGGAGGGTCTGCTGAAGAAGCAAAGGAGCACGGCCCTCAGCGGCCGTCCAGTCTTGGATGGGCTCTCCAGCCCCTGGGAGGGGCCTGGGGGTGTCTGAACACACTGAACTGAACCCACTCTCCACGCAGAGAACCGAAAGCCCTTCTTCAGCAGCCCCTCTCCCAGCCTCACAACCCAACAAGGGTCCTCCCAGGGCAGGGAGAGTGAAGGAAGGCCTTACCTGTGCTGTCCTCCCCAAGGCCTTCTGCAGCCTCCCGAAGCTTAATGTCCATCACCCTCGTGGAAATCATGTCCAGCTCACTAAAAATCAGGGAGAAAGCCATGTGAGAGGAACAAGTCTAACTGAAGTAAATGACCAAGATGGTGGTGACTGACTTTTGCCCATGACCCTGGCAAAGACAGAAGCCAAAAAACAGGTCCACGGCTCAAGATTAGTAACCACATCAGTGTTTATCTAAAAACTGACCAGACCCATTTAATGGAAAACAGAAAACTGGGAAAGCTTCACCAATTTATACAATGCAGATTTGGTTTCTTTCTTTGAAAGAAAAATTTTCAGAAATTATGTTTTGCTCAAATGCCGGGTATTAATATGGAGTCTAGAAAATGGTACTGATGAACCTATTCACAGGGCAGGCATAGAGACGCAGACAGGGAGGACAGACAGCGGGGGAGGGAGAGGGTGGGAGGAGCTGGGAGGGGAGCGTCGGCATATCTACACCGCCACATGTGAAACAGCCAGCCAGTGGGACGCTGCTGGGCAGCACACAGAGCTCAGCGCGGTGCTCTGTGAGGCCCTAGAGGGCTGGGGTGCAGGGGTGGGAGGGAGGCTCAGGAGTGAGGGGATGCATGTGTGCACACAGCCGACTCGTGCTGCCGTACAGCAGAGACCCACACAACACTGCAAAGCAATTGTAATCCAATCTAAAAAAACTTAAACAGCAATTACGTTTTTCTCTTGATCACTGTAGAAAGTTTGGAAGACACAGAGAAAGAAAATCACTCACTATCCCACCAATCAAGGAAGACTAACCACAGCCAATGTTTTAATATTTTTCCTTCTGTAGCCCACCAGGCTCCTCAATCCATGGAATTTTCCAGGCAAGATTACTGGAGTGGGTTGCCATTTTCCTTCTCCAGCGGATCTTCCCAACCCAGGGATCGAACCCGGGTCTCCTGCAGGGCAGGCGGACGCTTTACCGTCTGAGCCACCAGGGAGACCCCTTCAATATTTTTCTATGCAAATATTTATGTGCCAAGCACACATGCAACACATTAGTAAGACTGACTTCCTGATTTTCTTATCCCACATCAGTAAAATCCTTGATGTGTTATTGTAATGGCTACATAATGTTTGGATTGGATGCTGCACCATCATTTATTTACCTTATTTCTTTTTAGAACTTTTTATGAAAAATTTCAAACAGAAGTACACAGAATGTGTAATGAACTTACTACGTATGACTCTTGCTCATCTTAACCCCTCATCCCCTCCCACTTCCGCCAGGTCATTTCAAAGTGAATCATCCCAGATATTATCATCCTTTAATCCATAAGGACTTGGCTTCTTCCTAAATTAAAAACCTCTGACTTTTCATGGAGGAGAAGGCAATGGCAACCCACTCCAGTACTCTTGCCTGGAAAATCCCATGGATGGAGGAGCCTGGTGGGCTGCAAAATGATTACTGGCCAATATTCCCGCCAGAGAGTACTGAGCTGTGCCCCTGGCTGCCATAGCTGACTTTTTAAAGAAATTAATATATTTATTTTGGCTGTGCTGGGTCTTCACCGCTGTGTATGGGCCTTCTCTGCTTGCGGGGAGCAGGGGCTGCTCTTTGCTGCGGTCTGCAGGCCTCTCATTGCGGCGGCTTCTCTTGTTGCAGAGCACAGGCTCTCGAGCAAGAGGGCTCCAGTAGCTGCGGCGCGTGGGCTCTGGAGCGAAGGTTCGGTAGTGGTGGCACAGGGGCTTAGTTGCCTGGCGAGCATGTGGGATCTTCCCAGATCAGGAATCGAACCTGTGTCCCCTGAACTGGCAGGAGAATTCTTAATCACTGGACCACCAGGGAAGTCCCCATAGCTAACTTTTAAAACAGCACATTCTATCCTACACAGACTAACTCATCATTTACTTGGAAAGCTATTTCTTATTGGGAATCATTGTGAATTTTCCCACTTTAAAAGGGAGCTAAAATATTTAACTAATGAATTAACATTTATCACTTACACACAGTACACAATGGGAAATGATGGGAGAAATTTTTTTTTAAATATTTAACAGAGGAAAGAGGTTGCAGGTCTTTGCTAGAGTTGAGTCTAATATTTAGGTCTCCTTTAATATTAATGTCAAACAGTCCATCCCTGATCAGCCAACTCCTTAAAAGGTGAGCAAGCATTCATAAGCCTTGCTTCCTGATTTTGATATAATTTGACTTTACAAAAATGTTGGAGCAACAGGATGAATAAAAAAAAAAATGATCATCTCAACTGATGCAAAAAAGCCATTTGACAAAAGTCAACACCTTTTATGACAAAAAATTTTAAAAACTAGAAATAAAGGAAAACTACCTCGATGTAATAAGGCCATATATGAAAAGGCCACAGCTAACATCCTACTCAACAGTGAAAAACTGAATTTTTCCTCTAAGATCAGGAACAAGACACTCTCACCATATCTACTCAACACAGTACTAAAGTTCTAGCTGGAGCACATAGACAAGAAAAATAAATAAAAGGCATACAAGTTGAAAAGGAAAAAATAAAATTATATCTGTTCATAGATGAAATGATCTTATATCCTAAAGATCCACACCCTACAAACAAAAAACTATTAGAACAAATAAATGAATTCAGCAAAGCTGCAGAACACAAAATGAACACACAAAAAAATCAGTTTCTATAAAATAACAATGAACAATCCAAAAAGGACATTCAAGAAGTAATTTCATTTACAACAGTATCAAAAAGAATAAAGTACTTAGGAACAAATTTAACCAAAGAGACAAAAGACTTATACCCTGAAAACTAAATGTTGCCAAAAGACTGAAAATAATGTCAATAAGTGCAAAGACATCCCATGTTCATAGAATGAAAGACTTATTATTGTTATGATGTCCATACTATCCAAAGCAATCTACAGATTGAATGCAAACTCCATCAAAATCCTTGATCCCATAGACTCCTGCTGCTTAAAGTTACTATAGGGGAAGGGGCAGCTACCAGAGTATTTGAAGGAAGATGCAGTAGAGAGGGAAAAGCACAAAAATACAAGGAGCAAGGAGAATAAAAATGGTGAGGATTGGTTAAGTGCCAACTACTACCTTGGGTACCATCTTCCATGGTTGCCAGTGAGCTAGAAAGCAAAAGTGCTTGAGCTTTCTATTGTCTGAATTTGGAGTTAACAACTGCAACGTCTTATCAACTGAATTATCTCATTTAATCCCCAGGAACTCTAAGGTATTCTCATTTTGAAATTGAGATCATGTGTTAGGTATCAGGTAAGTTTATTAACAGCAGAGACATCACTTTGCCGACAAAGGTCTGTATAGTCAAAGCTATGGTTTTTCCAGTAGTCGTTTGGATGTGAGAGATGGTTCATAAAAAAGGCTAGGCACCAAGTCTTGCCCAGAAAGGAGCGTTTTATAAAATGTGTGGATTTTGTGGCAAGTTTCCATTTGAATTCTCAAAGTTTATAGATTTATAGCAGTAAAACTATTGGGTAGGGATTTCCTTGGTGGTGCAACAAGGAATTGATGCCTTTGAATTGTGGTGTTGGAGGAGACTCCTGTGAGTCCCTTGGACTGCAAGGAGATCACACCAGTCAATCCTAAAGGAAATCAGTTCTGAATATTCATTGGAAGGACTGATGTTGAAGCTCCAATACTTTTGCCACCTGATGCGAAGAACTGACTCATTGGAAAAGACCCTGATGCTGCTGGGAAAGATTGAAGGCAGGAGGAGAAGAGGGTGGCAGAGGACAAAATGGTCGGATGGGATCACTGACTCAATGGACATGAATTTGAGCAAACTCTGTGGACATAGCGGAGGACAGAGCCTGGCGTGCCGCAGTCCCTGCAGTCACAGAGTCAGACACGACTTAGGGACTGAACAACAACAAAAATGTATTAACTGGTCCAAAATAGTGAAGCAGAGACACTAGCTTGTGTAAGCATGTTGCCTGCATCCCCAGCATGGGAAGGCACTTCTGAAGCCTGGGGCTGCAGGGCTGTGTGAGACCGATGTTGACCCAGTGGAGTGGAGCATCCTGAGCTGTCCTCAGAGAAGCTTAAGGGCAGCTGGGAAATCCCAAAGACACTGGTCTCCCGTGCAGATGGCTCCGCCTGCCGAGTAGCCCCTGTCTAGGATCAGGCCGGAGTCCAGAGGCTGAAAGAGCCCCATGAGACCATCCATTGGGTTGGACGGTGCATCTTAGCCAGAGAACGGGGGTTGAGGATCCCATAATTTATCAACTAACGCCTTTAAAAAACCATGCAATTACCTTCAAAATGTCCACCTCGGCACATTTTTTGTTGTTGTGGCACAATATTATTTTAAAGTCTTTATTGAATTTGTTAGAGTACTGCTTCTGTTTTGTGCTTTGGTTCTCTGATCAGGGGGCACGTGGGATCTTAGCTTCCCAACCAGGGATCAAACCTTACCCCCTGCATTGGAATGTGAAGTCTTAACCACTGCACACCAGGGAAATCACTACCCAACAGTTTTACTGCTATAAATTTATAAACTTTGAAAATTCAAATGGAAAACTTGCCACAAAATCCGCACATTTTATAAAAGGCTCCTTTCTGGGAAGGGCTGAGAATGTGAAGGCATATGTGAGTGTGTGCACAAGCCTCTGAGGTGGGTGTGCAGGAGGGTGTCCACTCTACTGAGTATGGAACAGACCCAGGAGCTCTGACATGCTCTCGGTTGAATGACGTGGCTGTGATAAAGCCTTGTGCCAGGGCAGGGGGCTCAGGAGCAGGTTGGAAGGAGGGCGGGGGACCCTAGAGGACAGCCCGGGGCTCTTCTTGCTGGAAGTACATCCTGTTGGACCCGGATGCAGAGAGCCGCACCAGATGCAAGGCTGCTAACAGACTCACACTAGGAAGCAAAAGTCACCCCACAGACGAAGGGACGACAAGCCAGGCTCACCGCACATGGGAGGTCTGAAAACCTGCTCGTTTTATGTCCCAAACGTCTTCTTATGAATAAGAATGCAATATGGTGTGCTTGTTGAGGTTCAATCACCGAGTCGTGTCCGACCCCAGGCCTCCCTGTCCCTCACCATTTCCCAGTGTTTGCCCAAGTTCATGTCCATTGCATTGGTGATGAGATGCTGTCCAGCCATGTCATCCTCTGTCACCCCCTTCTCCTCCTGTCCTCAGTCTTTCTCAGCATCAGGGACTTGTTTAATGAGTTAGCTGTTCACATCAAGTGCCCAAAGGATTGGCGCTTCAACATCAGTCCTTCCAATGAATATTCAGGGTTGATTTCCTTCAAGAATGACTGAACCAGTCAATATGGTGCAGAAGAAAAGGGAAAGACTTGAAAGTGAGGCAGGCCTGGAGCTGAAGCTGCACCCTAGCACTAATGAGGGCTGAGCCTCAGTTTCCTCATCTACAAAACACAGGCAGTAACACTTTAACTGAATGGAACTGAGAACACAGCACATACAAGCACCCGCGAAGAAGAGCTGTTGGTTTCTACACCTCGCTTCTCGCCACAGGCTCATACCTCTGCACAACTGCAGATAAGAATACACACAACAGGTACACCCTAGGGATGGTCCATTCTGTCCCATGAAGGCACAGTCTCCTTGGGCGAACAGGTCACTTCAGACAGAGCCACCAGTATCAAAGATCAAAACACCTGGGCTCCTAAATGAGCCCTGATCTTCCCAACGTCCCCATAGCTCGATGGACCATGAATAAAACTGCTGCCAAGTAACAAATAAAACTATATTCCAGGCCACGGAGGCAGGCCCACCCCCTGAGACTTTGGGGTGCAAGGATAGAGAGCCGCCCCCTCCACTTGGATGCTTCAGGTGCAAACACTCTGCAGCTGTTATACAGGGAATGTCTTCTCTGTGAGCCCAATAACCTGTACTGCTGAATACACGATCCCCCCACCTGAGCAAAGTCCAAGAAAAAGCCAGAATGAGAATCTTAATTAGAAAATGTTAGTCGCTCAGTCGTGTCCAACTCTTTGGGACCTCACGGACTGTAGCCCACCAGGCTCCTCTGTCCATGGGGATTCTCCAGGCAAGAATACTGGAGTGGGTTGCCATGCCCTCTTCCAGGGGATCTTCCCAACCCAGGGATTGAACCCAGACTGCCTGCATTGCAGACTGATTCTTTACCATCTCAGCCACCAGGGAAGCCCTTTTATTTAGAAAAGCAATGTGTTAAATACCGTATCTCCCAGGATCCCTTCTGCTTCTTGCTGGAACTCAAGGTTCAGATCAAGTGGTCCCAACCCTCCCTCAAGCAGCTTTTGCCCTCCCCTCTCCCACTCCGTTGCTCTGATAGTGCAAGTCCAAGAACAGAAAACTTGTTCTTCAAATCTGGGCCTGAGGGGGCCTCTTCTGGGGTTCTCATTAACTCCAGAGGGTGCTTAGCCTCCGGCTCCTCCACACAGCACTGATCAGTGTGCACTGGGCGCCTACAGAATCCAGGGGAGTCCTGGATCCAAAGAAAGATCCTGTGGGGGCCGCTCCCACTCCTGCTCTCTGAACCCTAACTCACCACAGGCTTCTCCCCAGTTTTTGGCAGAATTCTATCGTTAGTTGCAGCTCATACTAAAAAATTCTACAGAAGTTTATGCACGTGAAGAATGAGAACAGGTTTTCACTGTGATATTTTAAAGATACCCCTGCATTATACTTATTTACACAATGCAAAGAAAAACATCTGTATCCTGAGTACATGACCCTGAGCCCATAATCATGTACAAAAAAGCCTTTGTGTTCACCCTTACAGACCCACTCATTCCACACCACCCTCCAGGCTATGCTTACCTCTGTTTGATATTCTCTCTCAGCCCCTGTGCCTGTCTTTACGATGCTCACTACAACCGTCAACAGCAACTTGTTTGTAAGGTATCTGCCTACCACTGCCCTTACTTTCAAGGCTGTAAGCTTCAATGCCTGTCACATTCACTGCTCTCTCACCAGGAGTAAACAACCCAAAAATGAAGTTAAAAAAAAAACAAATTCCACTGACAATAGCATACAAAAGAATAAACTACTCAGGAACAAATTTAACCAAGGAGGCAGAATACCTGTACTTTGGAAACTACAAAGCTTTGCTAAAAGAAATTAAAGAAGACACAAATAAACAGAACGTTATGCAGTGTTCACGGATGAAAAAACATGTTTAAGATGGCAATACTTTCTAAATTGATAACACAGACTCAATGCGATCCTTATCGAAATCCCACCTGGATTGTTTTTCCCCGGAAATTTTTGTTTTGTTTTGTTTTTCTTTTTGCAGAAATTGGCAAGTTGATCTGAAAATTCATATGGAAGTACAAAGGACCCAAAACAATCTTGAAAGTGAAAAACAAAGGTGGAGGATTCATACTTCTCAGTTTCAAAACTGACACAAATCTACAGCAGTCAAGAATGGATGGCACTGTCACACGTAAAATAGCTAGAGAGAAGCTGCTGTATAACACAAGCAGCTCAACCCTGTGCCCTGTGACAACCGACAGGGGTGGGACTGGGGGGCAGGTGGGATGGGGGTTCAAGGGGGGGACATATGTATACTTATGGCTGATTCACACTGTTGTACGGCAGAAAGCAACACAACACTGTAAAGCAATTATCCTCCGATTAAAAATAAATGAAAGTGGGAAGCTGCTATATAACACAGGGAGCCCAGCCTGGCGCTCTGTGANTGATTTAAGGCACTGAACAGTGAATCTTTGCAGCCTTAGAGCCTATTTGGCTGCCATGCCCACACCGGAAGGCAGATTCACAGCCCTGCCCATGCAGAATGCCACCCCCAGCCCCACCTGACCAGAAAACCTGACCAGAGCACCTGGAAAGCTGCAGAGCCCACCAGCACTTGAGCTGACTGACTGACCATTTTAGTCAAGCCAGTGACTCTGTCTGTCCAGGGAGCTCAGGCTATGATTCTGCCTGATTCTGTTAGGGGACACACACTGACTGAACCACCCACCCTGGCCAGGTACCATACTGACCATTTACATGAGTTATTTTACGACAGGAAGTCCTGGTAAGGAACAGGGAACTAATAAGTCTCCACCAACCAGAAGAGCTGGGGAAAAGTCAAAAGGAGACACCACCTGTCCGACCACCTCCCAGAATACTTCTCTCTGGCATTGATCTTGGCTGAACAAGGCATGCACCACCAGGAAGGACTCTGAGTCAGAATGATTGGCTAAGAACAACCTGGAAACTAATCCCATCACCATAAAACCCGAGACTGCAAGCCATGTGGCAGAGCTGTTTTCCTGGGTTACCTTACCATCCTACTCTCTGCCCAGGTGCCCTTTCCCAACAAAAACTCTTGCTTTGTCAGCACATGTTTCTCCTCGGATAATTCATTTCTGAGTGTTAGACAAGAGCTCAGTTTGGGGCCCAGGTAGTGGCCCCCCTTCCTGTAGCAAATGGCGACTCTGGTGGGACTCTTCTTCACTGAGACTGACATCCTGACCACTCAGCATACTCAGGGGCCAGCTTGCCTGCCAATGGACCAGACTCAGCGGCTGCAACTGGGACCCTTTTGTCCCTGGTCTCCTCCTGACGTGGACAACTGGCCAGAGTGCCCCAACCAGTAAGGAACAAGAGACTTTATTGACCTCTCTCCCCTTCCCTCTCTCTTTCCTCTCCTTAACCCTTCCTATCCTTCCCCATTTTTCTAGTCCCCTGGTCCTGGACGCAGGAATCTGGTCGAAGGGCCTTGGCCTGAGCTGAGCTGAGGATTCGAGACTGATCACCTCCTCTTGGCAGAGAACTGAAATTCTGGTTCTGGCTGGTCTGATTTCTGGTAGGGCCGAGTTCCAATCCTCCCTTCTCTGGAGGCCCAGGGTAAAGTCCCATGACACCTGGATATCTACAAATGGCAGGAGACGTCTGTAAGGCCACCACTTTTGCCCCCCTCTCCTGCTTCCTCCCCTTTCTTCTTTCAACCTGGCTCCCTTTCCTCCCTTTGAAATCTTTGAAGATCTGAGATATTTTCCTTTACTCTGTTAGTACTTGGATCT
>SJYX01010749.1:38830-93687 GCA_006410675.1 Oreotragus oreotragus
GATGCTTTCTAAGGCCCACTTGACTTCACATTCCAGGATGTCTGGCTCTAGATGAGTGATCACACCATCATGATTATCTTAGTCGTGAAGATCTTTTTTGTACAGTTCTTCTGTGTATTCTTGCCACCTCTTCTTAATATCTTCTGCTTCTGTTAGGTCCATACCATTTCTGTCCTTTATCGAGCCCATCTTTGCATGAAATGTCCCCTTGGTATCTCTAATTTTCTTGAAGAGATTTCTAGTCTTTCCCATTCTGTTCCCTTACCCTCCTGCTTTCCATCCGGGTGCCGTTTCCCAATAAAATCTCTTGCTTTGTCAACAGGCGTGTCTCCTCAGACAATTCATTTCTGAGTGTTAGACAAGAGCCCAGTTTGGGGCCCTGGAAGGGGTCCCCCTTCCTGCAACAATTCAACCCCAGATAATAAGCCTCTCCAGTTTTGGAGCTTGTTCTGCAGCAAGGAAGCTAATCTGTAGCCCTGCTTAAATAGGAAACCTACTCAGAGCACCAAGGAGACTGTATAGTTCATCCTACAGCTTCCTTCCAGTGGCTTGTGAGCTGAGAGACTGCCAAGTTTCCACCATCTCCAGAGTAAAGTTGGTGGTCCCTTTTGACCACGGAGCTTGGTATGCAGTTCTGCCACACTCAGATCTCCAAACAATGAGCCAAGCTGGCTGTAAGACCCATCCTGCCACCCCCCTGCAGGCAGAGATGCTAACTCATAGCCTCATGCATGCATATCAATTTGCTTCAGCCATGTCCGACTCTTTGTGTCCCAATGGATTGCACTCTTCCAGGTTCCTCTGTCCATGGGATATTCCAGGCAAGAATATTGGATTGAGTTGCCATGCCTTCCTCCAGGGGATATTGCTGACCCAGGGTTGAACCCACATCTCTTATGTCTCCTGTATTGGCACTTCACCACTAGTGCTTCCTGGGAAATGCCACATGCTGTTCAGTAAAGTACAATTCCAACCATTTAGGATGACTTACCAGAAAATCTAAGCAATCTAGGCCACCTCCTAAGACTGCAGTTGGGCAGGAAATCAAGCCAGTAGTCCTGTCCAGCAGTTGTTAGTCAGTGGTAACACCCTGCCCCCCAACTCTGATCTCAGAACGTGAGCAGTGGCATTGCCCAAGATATACCCTAATGGAAACCCCACTGGCCCAGGGGTCTGTTAGGGAAATTAAATAAATAGTCTTATTTAGGCTTCAGAAACAAAGCAGAGTAAGCCTCTGACCTTGCTTCTAACCTGTCTGGGCATTGCCCTGACTGTGAGTTACTGCCTGCTGTGAGTGCAAGATTTGCAGCACCATAGATAATATGGGGGAGGAATCTTGAGATTGTTGAGCCCCTAGAGGGTGCCTGGCCAATCAAGCCCCAGGCTTAGCAACATTCCAAGTTTTCCATGACAAAACCAACACCATCAACATGAAACCAGGGCTTCCCTGGCGACTCAGCTGGTAAAGAATCCGCCAGCAATGGGAGAGACCTGGGTTCTATCCCTGGGTTGTGAAGACCTCTTGTAGAAGGGAATGGGTACCCATTCCAGTATTCTGGCCAGGAGAATTCCACAGACTGTATAGTCCATGGGATCACAAAGAGTTGGACATGATTGAGCAACTTTCACTTTCAAGCTTGATATTTAGTAACAGATTGATGATGATATCAGTTTGTGTCCTGGGATTATAAGTGGGAACCTGGTACTGCAATCTTTGAAGTCTCACTCACTTCAAAGCAGACATGCTGCCTGGGACCTTTTCCCAACCAGGACTCTAGATATGTTGTGACTCAGGATTTCCCAGTGCTATTCAGGTCTGGATGTTGGTCAAAACCAAATTTGGTGATGTATCCTCTGCTCTTTTTATTTCTCTTTTCTTTTAATGTTAGTATATTAAAAGTAAGCTAGGTAATTCTGTAATAAATATATGTATTACTTATTTGTATAGAATGAGTGGCTTATTTTGTTAACAAATCCTTTGAAAACTTTTGGCAAAACAGGGTCCCACCAGATGGCCCATCTAGAACCACAGGCTGAGCCGACTGGTAAAGTCCTCTCTCTGCCAAGGCATAGGTATAAACTCTGGAAGAGGAGATTGCTTTTGCTAATACACAGAAACCAATATATGAGATTAAGGATCACAAAAAGATCAGGTTAACATGATGCCACCAAAAGAGACTGCTGCTGCTACTGCTGCTAAGTCACTTCAGTTGTGTCTGACTCTGTGCGACCCCAGAGACGGCAGTCCACCAGGCTCCCCCGTCCCTGGGATTCTCCAGGCANCAGGTGGGATGGGGGTTCAAGGGGGGGACATATGTATACTTATGGCTGATTCACACTGTTGTACGGCAGAAAGCAACACAACACTGTAAAGCAATTATCCTCCGATTAAAAATAAATGAAAGTGGGAAGCTGCTATATAACACAGGGAGCCCAGCCTGGCGCTCTGTGACAACTAGAGGCATAGGTGGGAAGGAGGCTCAAGAAGGAGGGGATATATATGTATATACTTATGACCGATTCCCATTATGGCACAGCAGAAATCAACACATTGTAACATTGTAAAGCAATTATCCTCCAACTAAAAAAATAAAAATAAAAAGAATGCATGGTACTGGCGTACAGATAGACATATAGATAAACTGAATTCAGGGTTCAGAAATAAAATATATTTATGGCCAATTGATTTTGACCATGGGTTCCAAGACAATTCAATGTTGGAAGAATCAGTCTTTTCAACAAATGCTGAAACAACTAGACATTCACGTCCAAAGCATAATTTATATTCCTATCTCACACTACACATAAAAACTGCCTCACAGTGGATCACAGACTTAAATGTAAGTGTTAAACCTAGAAAAACTCTTAGAAGAAAACATTGGAATAAATTTATATCTTGGGCTAGGCAATGATTACTGAGATGCAGTACTAAAAGGGAGAATAACATAAGTTGGACTTTACCAAATTTATGAACTTTTTGTTTCAAACCCATCTATCAAGAAAGTGTGAAGGGAGCCCACACACTGTGAGAAATTTTTGCAAATCGTGTGTCTGGTAAGTGATTTGTATCCAGAATACATAAGTAATCCTTATAACAATAATAAAAGACATCCATTTTAAAGTAGATGAAAGATTTAAACAGATACTTGTACAAGAAGGTAAACAAACAGCCAATAAGCATATGAAAAGACGTTTGGCCATTTTTTGTTGTTTAGTTGCTAAATCGGGTCCAGCTCTTCGCAATCCCATGGACTATAATCCGCCAGGCTCCTCTGTCCATGGGATTTCCCAAATAAGAATACTGGAAAGGGTTGTCACTTCCTTCTCCAGGGGATCCTCCCTGTCTCCACATTCCAGGTGGATTCTTTACCACTGAGCTGCCAAGGAAGCCCATCACTAGGGAACTGCAAGCTGAAACCAAAGTGAGATACTACTTGACACTCACTAGACTGGCTAAATAGAAAGATAGACAGTAACAAGTGTCTGCAAGTGCATTTAGAAATTGAAACCCTTATTCATTGTTGACGGAAATGCAAAACATTACAGACACTTTGGAAAACAGCTCCTTGGGGAAGAAACCTCATAAAACATAGAGATACCATACAGTCTGGCAATTCCATTCCTTGGTATTTACCTTAGAGAAATAAACACATATGTCTATGAAAGATTCCAGGAATACCATGGAGGAGGAGGCACCAGGAATTTCTCTTCCACCTAGACAACAACTACACTGGCAGAATCTGTTTGGTGTAGCTATTTCGGAGTCCATTTAAGGCTTGCAACTCCCAGAGGAAGGCTGGTATGTAAACTGCAGGTAATTTCAGTCAATTTCAGCTCTTAGTTCAATAGCATCTACTCACTCCCATTCCCAACTCTCTTGACAGGCAGACATGCATCTGAAAGCAGCTTGCACCACAGCTTGAAGGAACCATGGTGGGCAGAAAGGACCCAGTTCTCCAAATATTAGAGATCTGTGCTGTGATTAGAGCTTATGATGACAGAGTTGCAAGGTGGTGGGCTGCCACTGTTGTTGCAACTTACTGCTGCAAGCCCCGCCCCTTCTAGCTGCACTAACTTCTAGGAGATTTAAAGGACTGGGCTGGGTGCCCCATGTCCCCTTTCCCCACTTCAGTTTTCTGATTTCCCCTTTTGGGAGCCAGACATTGACTACTAGGACATTCAGAAGCTATTGTATATATGGGGCAAATGAGAAAGATACTGCATATGCCCAGGGAAACTCACAGGCTTATAAAAGGTCTTAGAAGACCTTAAGATTATGCTTCAGGCCAATCCTTGGCACAAAAAATAAAGCCTAGCAAACCCAGATGAAGGGGGAGAACTGATTTCCAGAGTTACCATATTATTAGATTCAAATCTCCAGTTTTTAATCTGTCCCTGAAAAAGATCTGGTGGCTAATCTACTAGACAAAGACTTAAAAACAATGATCTTAAAGATGCTCAGGGAACTAAAGAAGTAGAGAAACTCAAGGAAATAATGTATGAACAAAACAGAAGTATTAATTAAAGGAGAGAAAGCCTAAAAAGGAAGAAAAAATCTGGAGCTAAAAAAAAAAAAGACAACTGAAATAGTAACTGGAATGAAAGACTCAGTAGAGGGTTTCAAAAACAGATTTCAGCATGTAGAATAATCAGAAAACTTGAAGATAGGTCGTGAGAATTAGAGTCTAAGGAAAAGAAAGAAAAACATTGAAGTAAACTGAACAGAGCATAAGGGACCCATGAAAATGAAAGTGTTAGTCACTCAGGAGTGCCTGGTTCTTTGCAACCCCATGGACTGTAGCCCACCAGGCTCCTGTGTCCATGGAATTCTCCAGGAAAGAATACTGGAGTGGGTGGTCATTCCCTTCTCCAGGAGATCTTCCCAACCCAGGGATCAAACCCAGGTCTCCTGCATAGAAGACAGATTCTTTACTGTCTGAGATACAAGGGAAGTACAAGGGACCTATGGGACACCATCAAATGGATCAAAATACACATTGTAGGAGTCCCAGAAGGAGGTGGGAGAGAGAAAAAGGGGTAAAGAGAATATCTGACAAAATAATGGCCCCAAACCTCCCACATTTGATGAAAGACACAAATAACAACATCTAAGGAGCTCAATGAACTGAGACACATTATAATTAAACAGTTGAAAGCCAAAGATAAAGAATCTTGAAAGCAGCAAGAGAGAAGCAAACCATCACATACACGGAATCCCCAGTAAGATTATCAGCAAATTTCTCATCAGAAATTCTGGAAGGTAGAAGGCAGGAAGGGGATATAATCAAAGTGCTAAAAGGAAAAAAAAATGTCAACCAATAACCCTAAATGTGGCAAAGCTGTCCTTGAAAAGTATGGGAAGAAATGAAGACATTTCCAGATAAATAAAAGATGAAGGAGTCCATTACCACTACACATGCCCTGCAGGAAATGTTCAAGGGAGTCCTGCAGGTTGGAATAAAAGGGAACTAGACAGTAACTTGAAACTGTATTTTAAAAACGGATAAAGAAGATAAACACAACAGAATACTTCTCAGCCATAAAGAAGAATGAAACTTTGTCCTTTGCAACAACATGGATGGACTTGGAAGAATAAATCAAAGACAAATACTGTATGATATCACTTATACGTGGGATCTAAAATACACAAGATTTAGTGAATATAACAAAAAAGAAGCAGACTCACAGATATAGAGAGCAAGCAAGTGGTTACCAGTGGAGAAGGGGGAAGCGGTACTATGGAAGTAGGTGAGAGGTACAAACAATTAGGTACGAAATAAGTTACAAAGATGCATTGTACAACACAGGGAATATAGCTGATATTTTATAATCAGTGAAGTATAAACTTTAAAAAATTTGTGATTCACTATGTTATACACCTGTAACATAATACTGTAAATCAACTATACTTCAATTTAAAAAAACTAACTTTAAAACTTAGTAGAGGGAAATATATGGGCAATTATAAAAGCCAGTACAGATGATCCTTTAACAAGATGGGTTTGAACTGCCCAGGTCCACTTATATGTGAATTTTTTTTTCAGCAAATATGTATTGTAGTACTACATGATCCATGCCTGGTGGAATCCCTGGATAGGCCACAGATATGAAGGGCCAATTGTAAAGCTAAACTCAGATTTGGGACTGTGTGGAGGGTTGCTGTTCCTAACAACAACCCTCAATGTTCAAGGGTCAACACTGGTTTATGGTTGATTTATGACTCCACTTTTTGTTTTCCACATAATTTAAGACACTTACACATTTTTAAAGAGCAATTAGTAGTCTAAGAGCTAGTATTATTGTAACTTTTGTATGTAACTCCACATTTTGTTTTCTATCTAATTTAAGAGGTTACTGTATTTTTTCAAATTATTAATTTACGTTTTTAGACACAGTGCTTAAAGATCTTATTCTGTGGCATCAACAACTGAAAGGAAGAGAAGTGGAAAGGGGCAGAGGTTCTGTGTGTCATGGAAGTTAAGCTGGAACAAATGCAAATTAGAGTGTGATAACTTTAGGATGTTCAGTGTAATCCCTGCTGCTGCTGCTAAGTCGCTTCAGTCATGTCCGACTCGTAGCGACCCTATGGGCTGCAGCCCACCAGGCTCCTCCATCCATGGGATTTTCCAAGCAAGAGTACTGGAGTGGGGTGCCATTGCCTTCTCCAATGAAATCCCTGTGGTAACCACAAAACAGCTGTAGCACAGAAGAAAATGAGAAAGGAACTTAAAGTTTCACAACAACAACCAAAAAACCCAAGTCAGGACATCCCCGGTGGTCCAGTGGCTAAGATTCCACATTCTCACTGCAGCGGACCCAGGTTTGATCCCTGGTCAGGGATCCCACATGCCACAACTAAGACCTGATGCAGAAAAATAAATAAATAAAAATAAATATTAAAAATCAGCGAAAGGGGGACAGTAATACAGGAAATGAAGGATAAAAAACCTATACACATAGAGAAAACAAATAGCAAAATGACAGAAGCAAGTATCTTCTTATCAACTGCAAAAAGGAAAGAAATTCTAAAATAGGCCGCCACATGGATGGACCTGGAGGATGTTATGCTAAGTGAAATAGACCAGTCGCAGAAAGACAAATGCTGGATGACTCCGCTACTATGTTGGGGAATCAAAATCACAGATTCAGAAAGCAGAATGGTGGCTACCAGGGGCTGGGGGAGGAGTGAATTGCGCCGGGGCGGTGGTGGGCGGGGGGGGGGGGGTTAGTTTAATGAGTACAGAGTCTGTGTTTTGCAAGATGAAAACAGTTCTGAAGATGGGTGTTGGTGCTTGCACAACAAGATGGATGTACTTAATACCACTGACCTGGATGTTTAAAAATGCTCAGGATGGCAACATTTTATATTATGTGTATTCTACAACAATAAAAATGGGGGAAATGCACAAAAAAATGTATTCACCAATGTTCAGCATTATGTATAATCAGAAAGTGGAAACAGCTCAACAACTGATGAATACATTTAAAATATGGTACATACATACAACAGAATATTATCCAGCCATAAAAAGGAATAAAGCATTAACACATGCTACAGTATGGGTTACTTTTGAACACATCATGCTACATCGAAGGAAACCAGACACAAAAGTCCGCATACTGAATGATTTCACTTATATAAAATACCCAGAACAAGGCTTCCCTGGTGGTTCAGTGGTTAAGAACCTGCCTTGCCATGCAGGGGATGCCGGTTCAGATTCCTGGTCTGGGAAGACCCCACATGCTGCCAGACAGCTAAGCTGGTGTGGCAGAACCACTGAAGCCCTCCCGCCCTAGAGCGCACACTCCACAATAAGCGCATCCACCACAAAAGGACTCCACGCACCACAGCAAGCAAGCAGCCCCTGCGCTCTCTGCAACTAGAGAAAGCCCACGCGCAGCACAGCCCAAAAATAAATAAATATTTTAAAAAATACCCATAACAGGCAAATCCATTGAGACAGACAGTAAGTTAGTGTCTGTCCAGGTCGGGAGTGGGGCGCTCTGGAGAGGGAGGGAGAATGGGAAGAGATGCTAATGGGCAGAAGGGGAGGTGAATATTTCCTTGGGGGAGATGAATACATTCTCAAATCACATTCTGTTCATAGTTGCACAACTCTGGAAATAGACTGGTGACTGCACACTCCTAGCAGGTGAGCTCTATGGTTATATAAATTATACGGCAATAAAGCTGCTGAGAAAAAAGAGATGACCAGATAAAAAGGTGAAGTAAAGACATTGTTGGAAAAGAAGACACGATACAATGTGTCTCTAGCAATCGCCCAGTAAAGCTGATATGAAAGGAGGAAGGATATGATCTTGGATATGACCTTACCCAGTATTTACCTGGGTAAATCTAAGCATGCACAGACGAGCAGGTCATCTGGATGTCAGTCACACACACAGTCGGCACCAGTGTGCCAGCCCTGCTCTCCCTGCCCTGCAGGCTTCATCTCCCTCCAGCCCAGGGTCTTTGCAGATGCTGTTCCCTCTGCCTGAATGCTCTTCCCTGCTCTCATGCTCCCCTTTCTTCTCAGTAACTTCTGCTCAGCCCTCAATCCCGCTGGCGGGTCTGATCAGAGGAGCCAGCGCCTTCCACAAAGCACAGTAAGAAGCCTGGACCTTTTTGTTCACCGCATTTGCTGGTTTTCATCACATCTCTGTTTGAACAGTTCTGTGATCTGGTTCCCCTTTATGGATTTAAGTCTGGTCACCTTCCCTATACATTTAATCAATTTTTCCTTTTTTTGGGGGAAAAAGACAAAAATAAACTGTGACTTGACTATTGTTCTCTAGTGAGTCACACCAAGATCTGCCTGTACCTTTTTTTAGAAAAAGAAGTTTCACATTACTGAGGCAATGGAATGTGTAAGGCTTGCAAAGTTCCTGTGAGAAATCTGTGCTCGAAAATTGTGCCGGCTTTACTGCCTCATGATAGACACTTTTATGCCCAAAACCAGAGGATTTGACCTTTCAGAGTCCACCTCGAGGTGTGTGCATAAAACCTGCTTCATTCACTTGTTGGGAACAATGGGAGGAGAAAAAGGAGATCCACTCTGACATATGGAGAGAAGAAAGCAAAGGAATTGCCCAGAAATAAACCCACACACCTACGATCAGTTAATCTTTGATAGAAGAGGCAATAATATACAATGAGGGACAGTTACTTCAGCAAGTGGTGCTGGGAAAGCTGGAAATCACTGAAATTAGAACTCACCCACACACCATACCCAAAGACAAGCAAAATGGCTTAAAGACTAAATATAAGACCTGACACCATAATACTCCTAGAAAAGAACATGGGCAAAAACTCTCTCCGACATAAACTGTAGCAATGCTCCCTTAGGTCAGTCTCCCAAGGCAACAGAAACAAAAGTGAAGATAAACAAACGAGACCTAATGAAATATAGAAGGTTTTGCACAGCAAAGGGAATCATAAAGAAAATGAAAAGACAGTCTTACAGGCTGAGAGAAAATATTTGCAAATGATGCAACTGACAAGCGCTTGATTTCCAAAACATACAAACAGCTCACACACTTCAACAAAAACAAACAAACAAACAAAAAAATCAAAACACAAGCAGAAGACCTAAATAGACATTTCTTCAAAGAAGACACAAAGATGGCCAACAGGCACAGGAAAAGATGATCAGCATCGATAATTATTAGAGAAATGCAAATCAAAACTACAAGGAATTATCACCTTGTATCAGTCAGCATGACCATCATTAAAAAGTCTCGAAATAGGCAGCTGCTGCTGCTGCTGCTAAGTCGCTTCAGTCGTGTGCGACTCTGTGCAACCCCACAGACGGCAGCCCACCAGGCTCCGCCGTCCCTGGGATTCTCCAGGCAAGAACACTGGAGTGGGTTGCCATTTCCGTCTCCAATGCATGAATGTGAAAAGTGAAACTGAAGTCGCTCAGTCGTGTCTGACCCTCAGCGACCCCATGGACTGCAGCCTTCCAGGCTCCTCTGTCCATGGGACTCTCCAGGCAAGAGTACTGGAGTGGGGTGCCATTGCCTTCTCCACGAAATAGGCAGGGGGTGTAGCAAATAGGGAACCCTCTCTTACACTGTGGATGAGAATGTAAATTGGTACAGCCACTATGGAGAACAGTGTGGGGGTTCCTTAAAAAGCTAAAAATGGAGCTTCCATATGATCCAGCAACCCCACTCCTGGGCATATATCTAGAGAAAACTATAATTCAAAAAGATATGCACCCCAAAGTTCAGGGCAGCGCTATTTACAATAGTCAAAATATGGAAACAACCTACCATCAGCAGATGAATGGATAAGGATGTGGTGTATATATACACCCAATGGAATACCACCAGTCAATCCTAAGGAAATCAACCCTGAATATTCATTGAAAGGGCTGATGCTGAAGCTGAAGCTCCAATACTTTGGCCACCTAAGGTGAAGAGCTGACTCACTGGAAAAGACCCCGATGCTAGGAAAGACTGAGGGCAGAAGGAGAAGGGGTCAAGATGAGATGGTTGGATGGCATCACCGACTCAATGGGCATGAGTTTGAGCAACCTCCGGGAGATAGTGAACGACAGGGAAGCCTGGTGTGCTGCAGTCCAGGAGGCTGCAAAGAGTTGGACACGACTTAACGATTGAACAACAACTCAGTGTGCAGGTATGCGTATGTATATACATATTACAGGTAATACACATGAATCACTTTGCTAGACACAAGAAACTAACACAACACTGTAACTCAACTACAGTTAAAACATTGCTTGAGAAAACGAAAGCAAAGCAATCAGATGAGCAAAGGGCTAAAAACCAAGAATTCAAACCCAGGGTCATAGTGCTCAGGGGACAGTGGGAGGGGAGCAAAGGAACTTACAGGGAGGTCAGTTTCCTAGAGATCAGTCATTGACAGTCTTTAAGAAACCTAAGATTCAGCTTGACCTAGAGAAGTGAGCCATCTCCAATCTGGCTAAAGATGTAAAACTTGAAGACTAACTCCTTGAGAATAGGGAACATGTACCAGCATGGTACTGCCACACAGGAGGTCCCCCAAAAAGATTGTTGAATGAATGAATGGATGAATGAGCAGATGAGTCAGAGGCACTCACAACACTTGTTAGACGAACGATTCCCTTTCTGAGAAAAATGACACAGCATCCACTACCCCGTCACAGTTCCCAAGACCAGGCGACACTCCCATGTCTCCTAGACAGATGTCTTTCCAAGCTCATGACTTAGGACTTCCCTAGTGGTCCACTGGTTAAGAATTCACTTGCCAGTGCAAGGGACACGGGTTCAATCCCTGTTCTGGGAGGATTCCACGTGCCTCAGAGCAACTCATCCCATGCACCACAACTACTGAGCTCACAAGCCCTAGAGCCCACACCCAGCAATGAAGACTCACAGCCAAAAATAAATAACAAAAAGAAGTCCATGACTTCGCTAAGTGATGTCACACTTCTTTAGTCTGATTTCTTGTCCTTGACTCCCTAGACATCACCTGCCCTAGAACCACGCAGAGCCTTTGGGAGTCAAGGAAAATGGATGCAAGGAGGACCCTGCTACAGGTGCCTGGTTCCTGTCCTTGGGGTTCCCTTCAGCCCAGGGGGCCGACAGGGACAGTGAGAGGATCCCGAGAAAGTGAGGCAGTGGACCACACGTGGCTAGCCTGTTTCTTTGCCAAACAGCATAGTTTATAAGCATATATGTAGTGTCTCAAACTATACCATTTGTTTGAAACTTATATAACAGTTGATTTTGCAGTACTCAGAGTACTTATGAAGCAGTAAGTTACTTAGCTGGGAATGCATACCCTCCTATAGACTTACATAGACATACACACAGGAACCCGCGTTCAAGTATGGAGCCTGTGTCTACATGGATGCTCCTCAACGAAGCTCATGCAATACACGACAGCTTTCACTTGACTTACCTGCTTTCACTCGCTCAGAAATGAATGTTTTCATATGAGATTTTAAAAATACTTCTTTAGGCGTTTTTATGTTAATAGAATAAAACAAAGCCATGAGATATGTTTGCTGCTGCTGCTAAGTCGCTTCAGTCGTGTCCGACTCTGTGCGACCCCACAGACGGCAGCCCACCAGGCTCCGCCGTCCCTGGGATTCTCCAGGCAAGAACACTGGAGTGGACTGCCATTTCCTTCTCCAATGCATGAAAGTGAAAAGTGAAAGTGAAGTCGCTCAGTCGTGTCCGACCTTCATGACGCCAAAGACTGCAGCCCACCAGGCTCCTCTGTCCATGGGATTTTCCAGGCAAGAGTACTGGAGTGGGGTGCCATTGTTTACAAGACCATAATTTCAAAAATAGGTAAGGGGCTTCCCTGGTGACTCAGTGGTAAAGAATCTGCCTGCCAATGCCAGAGACGCTCATTTGATCCCTGATCTGGAAAGATCCCACAAGCTGTGGAGCAACTAAGCCGGTGAACCACAACCACTCTCTGTGCTCTAGAGCCCAGGAGTCGAGACTACTGAAACCTGCATGCCACAGAGCCCGCGCTCCACAAGAGAAGCCACGTGCAATAAGAAGCCCGGGCACCGCAACTAGAGAGCAGCCCCCTCTCGCCACAACTTACAGAAAAAGCCCTCGCAGCAACAAAAAACCAGCACAGCCAAAAATAAATGAATAGAAGAGGTGAGCACTGAACTCTGCAACCTCAGAAACGGCATCTGTACAACTCCTGGGAAAACATTCTAACGCTGGGATATCTTGCCAAGATGTGATCTAACTTGGAAACTTTCAGTCTCTGAGTGAGCTGTGAATTGTGCTAATCACTACCCACATGGGATGAATGGACCCAAACCTTGGGGCGCAGGGAAGCTTTATGAGGGCTGGTCTGTTTTTAACTTGAATTTTTTTAGGTGGTAAATTCCCCTCTTTTCTGCATGTCTACCAAAAATAAGGACAAGAAGAACGTTCTCAAGGCTAAATTTATCTAGGATGTTCCATATGTGATTGGCAGTGCTGCAGCACAGCAGATGCAGAGCTGAAGTTTTGTTTTGTTTGTTTTTCCTTTTTAATTAGGAAGTCATGCTCCAAAGTCTATTAATGAGGAGACATCACACCACCACTCTATTCTGGCCCATTCGAAACAGGCAGCATCAGACACTGAGGTTGAATAGTTATAAGTAAAAAAAAGATTTTAATGAAACAATAACAGTGATGGTGACTTTCCTGCATAGGGCTTTGCAACAGTACAAAGATATGTATTCACAAGGAAGCCTTTGGTTGTTGGGTTCCTGTCCCTATGTAGCAAAAGAAGCAAGTGAGGCTTGGCGGGGAGTGGATGGTCTGGCAGGTCTCCCAGCATCCCCCACACCTCCAGATGTATGCTGACGAAGTGGCAATATTTGTTTCCCACGACCACCCAGCCCAGGTGATGTGCAGACATGACCATTACTTGGTTGGATAGAGGTTGCCATACTAGAATTTTCCATTTGGTTATGAGACATCCAAGCTGTATACTTATACTTGCAAATGCATTTCCACCACCTTGGAGCTCTGCTTCCCTCTGTACTATCATGGTGGAAGCACAGTGCACCAAAGGCCAAACATTTTCAAAGGATGAGGTCACCTGCAGCAGGGCAAGGTGGCTTTGCAGGTCCACCGGCCTCTGCTCCCGAAGAACTTGGGCAGGCCACCACCCTCTGCAAGTCTGCCAGTTAATACCAAGCCCTTTGGCATTATATGAAGAGAAAGACAAACACTGTATGACCTCACTTACATGGAGAATCTAAACAATACAACAAACTAGTGGATGTGACATAAAAGCAGCAGATTCACAGACAGGACACACGAGTGGTTACCAGTGGGGAGAGGGAAGTGGATGCGATGGACAGGGAGGGGGTTAAGAGGCACACACTACTGGGTATAAAATAAGCTCCATGGATAGACCATGTAGCACAGGTAACATACCCAACGTTTTATAATAACTATAAATGGAGTATAAACTTTAAAATTGTGAATCACCACATTGTACACCTGTAACTTACATAATATTGTATGCCAACTATACTTTATTTAAAAAAAAAAAAAAAAAAGAACAAGCCCTTGGGTGCTGATCGTTAGTTCCAGGAACAATTCTAGTGATCTTTTATGTTGCTCTTCGCTGCCCTTCTCTCCACCAAAAGGATACAGACTGTGCCATGTGGATCCCTTATACAGGCATGGAATGTCCCCAGGAAAACACTCTGTCTTCCAGCCCCCTTCCCCTCCCCTTCTCTCTTCCTTTCACTCCCCATCCCCTTCACCTTAGCACCCTGCTCCCCTCTGTTTCAATATATGCATATGTCACAAAGAAAATAAAGAAAATCATTAGTTTGTTCCAGAATTCACACAATTGAAGGAGATATATAATA
This sequence comes from Oreotragus oreotragus, assembly GCA_006410675.1. Taxonomy (NCBI): domain Eukaryota; kingdom Metazoa; phylum Chordata; class Mammalia; order Artiodactyla; family Bovidae; genus Oreotragus; species Oreotragus oreotragus. The sequence goes on from SJYX01010749.1 coordinate 53,185, forward strand.
TATATATATATATATAGTGACATCTGTAAGGAAGGGGATCATAAATGACCACAGATACTGAAAGTGCCCTCAGGCCCTGGGGGCCGGGGTGCGAGCTCGGGGCCCCCTCCCTCTCAGCCTCCCCCATCTACCCAACCACCTCTCAGCTCTCAGGGGCGCACCTGGGCTCAGGCTTGATGCACTGGTAAAAGGCAGCCATCTTCGTGGACATGGAGGGGGCCTTTGGCACTTTCATTCTCCGGAAGGACAGAAGGCCTCCCCTTCCCCAAAGGGGCCCTCGGGTCACCCCTGGGTGCTGATCAAGAGCCTTGCTCCCGTTTCCAGAGCAGCACCTCGGGCCCCGAGCACACGGAGGCTTCTCCCAACTCCTGCAGCCCCGCGGGGCCTCCGGGCAGGTGTGCAGCACAGGGCCCTGGGAGCTCAGACACACAACCACTTCCTCCTTCCCTCCATCCACGTGGACGGCCAGGGTGGGGCTGGAGCTGCCGCCGCCTCCCTCTGAGCTGCGTCGCTGCCCAACTGCTGAGGGTGGAAATCGACAAGCCCGGGCTCTGCCTCCCTGTGCTCCCGACAGAGTCGGGCAAAGGGCACTAATCGCCCCATCTGAGCGAGGGTTCAGGCCCTGGCGGAATGTCTAAGGCCCCCGCCCCACAGCTGTTTGTTCCCTTTCTCTGGCTTTCTCCTCATTCCCTCTTCAAGCTCGTTGCCGCAGGGCCTGGATGTGTTTGGTGCACTTCTTTCCTGGGACCTTCCCAAGGCTCCTCCTTTCAGGCAGGCACCTGCCCCAGGGCTCTGTGGCAGCCAGAGCTGCAGCACTCCCTGCTGGTGACCACACCGGGCAGGTGCACCCACCAAGCCCGCCCCCTCCACAAAGCCACCTCCTGGTGACGAATTCTCAGATGACCTGCAGCTGCCACTTCAAAATAACAGACTCCTGCCACCCAGCCTTGCAACTGCACCTGAGTTCCTGCAAAGTCTAAAGGCTGCTAACCGCACTGTCGGCGGTTTCCAGGCAACGTCTAGAGGGCTGACAGAAGGCTCTGGATGACAAGTGTGACTCTGTATTATGAAAACTGCAGAGCAGCAGGCAGCAGGGGTGACTTCTGAAGACGGTACTGAAGAAGTCCTAGATTCCTCTTCTGTTTTCCGAAATGCATCCATATATATAAAGTTCTGGTCCTTGTTGTTAGTCATGTTTCACTCTTTATGACCCCGTGGATTGCAGCATGCCAGGCTCCTCTGTCCTTCACTGTCTCCAAGAGTTTGCTCAAATGCATGTTGAGTTGGTGATGCTAGCTAACCATCTCACCCTCCGTTGCCTCCTTCTCCTCCTGCCTTCAATCTTTCCCAGCATCAGGGTCTCTTCCAGTGAGTTGGTTCTCATATCAGGTGACCAAAGTATTGGAGCTTCAGCTTCAGCATCAACACTTTCAAAGAAAGCTCTAGTTGACTTGTTTATAATTGAAATAATAAAGCATAACCAGTGTATTTGATAGTAACTAAAGAAAGAAGTGAGTTTAATGAACTTGGGGAAAAACGACTGCTGAGTGTTCTGCTGGCAGTTTACACCCACCTGCCCTTGGACTCTTTAGAATCTTCTAAAGATGCTGTGAGCTGCCTGGATGTTGCCAACAGCTCAGCCTTCTCTGGGGAGAGGGACAACAAACTGGCGGGGGTGTCCCTGTCTCCCATGAGGCGAGTCAGGGGCAGAGCGAACCACTGAAGAGTCAGGATGGGCTTGGCTTCAGGGTGGATGTCTCTGAGAAGTGATCCCAGCCAGTAGCCCTCTCTCCCCAGAGGCCAAGTCCAACAGACCCACAGCTGCAACTCACCCCACTGGAGGCCAGCTCAGCACTCAGTGCACTGAACCTGAGCCACCCTTCTGCTCGCTACAGCCAGCCCTGTTCTGCGCCTGGTCAGTGTCCCTGCAGGTCCAGGATGGTGTAAGTGGAAAATCTGATGCTGAAATCAAGGCCTGCACCTCATCCAGCTGTGAGCCCCATGAGGGCAGCTGCCTCCTAAGAAGCCCAAGTCAAGGTGTCTCCTATCACCTGTCCTTGGCAGACATCAGTAATCAACCACAGCATCATTCTCAGAACTGCTCACCACACAGCCCTCTGGGGAGCTCCTGCCAGTTGCCTGGAGCAGCACTTGGCTAGAAGCCTGTCGACATCATTGGCAGAAATTGCAGTAAATCTATAGAATTGGATTCTCGCCTTGTCTGCCACTAACAAGCTACTAACCAGCTGAATGACTCGGGGCAAACCACTTCCCTCTCTGGGCCTCTGTCTCAAATCTGATATGAGTGGTTTGAACTCTGATACCTGACAGTCTATCAGATTACCTCAGAAAAAATAAAGGTCTGTAAAATTGGCCCAAACTTCATTTTTCTGTGAAGATGCTTCTGTTAACCAACAGAGGAAAAGACGTGCTTGAGCTGAGAACAACATCTATGGAAAATATAGTTTCAAAATCTAGTCACTATACTGCTTGTCTGTGAGCCAGAAAAATGAAGTGGCAATGAGAACATCACAGGAAGTCCCTCAGTCTGGCCTGGCCATCTCACCTCCTGCTGCCACCACCCCTGCCCAGGTAGCCACACCTGACACTCTGCTACCCAAGGGAATGCCTCATCCACAGGCATCAGTGCCTCTGCCCACGACCCTAAGACACCTCAGAACTTGCTGCTGCTGCTGCTGCTGCTAAGTCACTTCAGTCGTGTCCGACTCTGTGTGACCCCATAGACGGCAGCCCACCAGGCTCCCCCATCCCTGGGATTCTCCAGGCAAGAATACTGGAGTGGGTTGCCATTTCCTTCTCCAATGCATGAAAGAGAAAAGTGAAAGTGAAGTCGCTCAGTCTATCCGACTGTTAGCGACCCCATGGACTGCAGCCCACCAGGCTACTCCGTCCATTGGATTTTCCAGGCAAGAGTACTGGGGTGGGGTGCCATTGCCTTCCCCGGAACTTGCTGCTGGGCACCTCATATTCTTCCTCTGAGCCCCTGTCCACTCACATTATTTCCCCAACTGGAATGTGAACTTCTTAAGGGAAGAGATAAGCTCTTTTCATCTCTGTAGCTCTGATATCTACACATAGTAGATGCTGGGAAATATTTAATGAATGAGTGAGCCTCAACACCTGTGCTTATAAAAATCTAAGGGTAGGGACTTCCCTGGTGGTCCAGGGATTAAGACCCCACCTTTCCAATGCAGGGGCCCCAAGTTCAATTCCCTGATTGGGGAACTAAGATCCCACATGATATGTGGTGTGGCCAAAAATTTGTAATAATAAAAAAAAAGGGCAAAATCACGTTTAATAAGGTAATTTGCTTTATTAAGTCCCTCCTAAGGAGGGGGGGATTCTCAAATAGTTGGCTTCCGTTTGAGCCATTTGGTAAGATGCTCTGACAAAGTGCTCCTGTGTGATTCAGATGTGTGGGCTGGCTGGGTTTGACATAAATATCTTCCTATTTTGCAATTTGGAGACATCACATTTGGAGAGTGAGAACATGGAGCAATCTGAACACACATTTGGCTCATTATGTGAGGACATCTAATATTCCAAATTTTTCCAGCCTCTCGGCATTTTAAAGGCCTTGGAGAAGCAGCCAAGTTCCCATTCTCTTCAATACTGCCATGGTGGGAGGACAGTGTTGTATATATATATTAATAGATGCCCCATACCAGTTGGTAGCTAATGTGCATAGCTGGTCTCCTCAATCAGACTGCACATTCTCTAAGAACAATGTCAATCAACTAGATTGTTTTAGGTATTCCAAGAAGCCAAGTATGCAGTAGGTGCTTAATAAGTGCGTAGTGATTAATTAATACAGGGCTTCCCCAATGGCTCAGCAGTAAACAATCTGCCTGCAATGCAGAAGACTTGAGTTTGATCCCTGGGTCGGGAAAATCTCCTGGAGGAGGAAATGGTAACCCACTCCAGTTATTCTTGCCCAGAAAACCGCATAGACAGAGGAACCGGGTGGGCCACAGTCCATGGGGTCACAAAGAGTCAACTAAGCATGTGAGGATATCACGTGACTGATTAATACGGTGCAGCACACGAGCCACATCCTCCTGGACTAGCCGGGGCCATCAGTGCACACAGCAACGGGCATGGTACCACAGTCAGAAAGGGAGCACCCGTGAAGTCCTTAGCTGACGGATGCACAGGAGAGAGGAAGCGAGACTGTGCAGACACGTGGGATCCCGTGAACAAGCGAGGACTCAGGGAATTTCTCACACTTCACCTCCTAGCAAGCCAAGGCATGATGCTGGCGGAGCTTACACGTGCCAAGAACTGCTGTACATATTCCACATGCATTTCTTCTTTAAACGTCAGCGGAACTGGATATTACGAGCATTCCATCCAAGCCAGGCCACTCGGAGTCGTGCACTGGAAGGAGGAGTGTCACCAGGTGACGGTCGGCGGCAGCACGAGGCACCAGCACAGGCTCCAGGTGGAGGGTGGAGCCTGGGGGACTCCTGTTTCCGGGTGCCTGCTCCTGGGATGGGTGCAGGCTTTCCTGCTGAAAGGCAGCTAAATCAGGTGGCCAAACAAGCAGGGGCCCCTCTTCCATCTCCACTGAGTCACATTTTTCCCCAAAGGCAAAGGTGCAGCACCCAGCTGCACCCAGAAGGGCAGCCCCAAGTCCCTGGTAGACACAGTATCACTCAGTCCCGGGCTCTGAGTTCCCGAGCAGGTGGCTCAGGGAATCCTGTGGTCCCGTCTGATATGTCTCCCGCTGAGCAACAGAGGAGAGCACCCTACTGACTCTGCTTCTTGGAAAGGAAAACCTACCGAGCGTTCAGCTTAATGACGTGAGGCACTGACAGGCTGACCAGTCTGGGGTGCTGGTGCCTCACTTGCCTGGAAGCTCACCCCTGGGACAGCTGCTGTGGGCAGGGTGTCTGAGAAGCGTGTGGTTCCGCTTCCTCCTGGAGGCAGCCCAGCGGCATGGAGTCTGAGGATGAGCAGGGGTCAAAGGATGTGTGTGCACCTGCCGGGGATGTCGGGAGGCCTCATGAATGGAACCCCGGTGGCCCTGCCGCTCCAAGGGCAGCCAGGGGACCTGCAGCCTCAGCATTGCCTGGGAGCTGATGAGAGGTGCAGAATCTCCGACTCCATCCGCCCAGATCTATGGTCTCAAAGTCTGCCCTGGGCCAAGGGCCCCTGGTGATCCCTCTGCATGTTAATGTTTGGGAACCACCGCTTTACAGCAGTTGTTCTCGGCCCTGGCTGCACATCAAAATCCCCTGGGGAGCTTTAAAAACTCCTGATCTTCAGATCATGCCCTGGCCCAATTGCTGTCAGAGTACCCCAGGTCACTTCAAATGCAGGCAGGGTAGAGAACTGTTGTTCCCCACCTCTGGTACTGATGAACCTAGCTGCAGGGCAGGAATAGAGCCACAGACATAGAGAAAGGACTTGTGGACACAGGGTGGGAACGGGAGGATGGGACGAATTGAGAGAGTCACATTGACACATGCATACACTTCCATGTGTAAAACACACAGCTAGTGGGGGCTGCAGTAGGAGCTCAGATTGGTACTCAGTGATGGCCTAGAGGGCTGGGAGGTGGGAGGGAGGCTCGAGACAGAGGGGATACATGTATACTTATAGCTGGTTCATTTCGTACAGCAGAAACCAACACAACACTGTAAAGCAATTATACTAAAATAAAAAAACACTTTTAAAAAGAAAGCACACTTCTGCATTCAATTCTACAGTTTCAGTAACAAACAACCACAAGTCACAGAAGGTCAAACACAGGAGAACTGAGTGAATACAACTTTTTACAAATAGTAAACCACCTAGGAGAGAGAGGGTTAAAGACCATTTAGGCTGCCTGTCACTAGAAACTGATGGCAGAGGCAGCAGCTCCATCCCTGGATCTGAAACCCATCACCCCTAAAGGAGATCAGCCCAAATATTCACTGGAAGGACTGATGCTGAAGCTCCTATACTCTGGCCACCAGATGCAAAGAGCCGACTCACTGGAAAAGACCCTGATGCTGGGCAAGATTGAAGGCAGCAGGAGAAGGGGACAACAGAGGATGAGATGGTTGGATGCCATTACTGACTCAATAGACATGAGTCTGCGCAAACTCTGGAAGATAGTGAAGGACAGGGAAGCCTGGAGTGCTGCAGTCCATGGGGTCGCAAAGAGCTGGACACGACTCAGTGATTGAACAACAACTGAGTATAGGGGCCTGCTCTTCCAGCAGGGGTGGAAACTGGGTTCACTCAGGCCCAGACACCCAGGAGCTCAGTAAGAACCTGTCAAGGTCTGACTCAACATATGATGTGGCCCAAGTCAGGAGCTACAGTTGGTCAATGCAGCTCTACACCCTGGCAAGAGTGGTTGCTTCAGGGACAGGCATGCGACTCATTTCAAGCCCAGGAGAGTGAGGCTCAGGGCTTTTATGGAATTGTTGAAAGAGACTACTTCTTTTCTTTTGGGTCTGGAAGGATATGAGTTTAGAGAGGAAAGAAGTACCAAGAGGTAAAGAGGAAAAGCAAAGCACCTGAGGACTCTGCTGAGAGTCCTGGATCAAACTGTTCCTGAAGGCAGTTACCAGTGATTTTCCAGTTACTAAGCTACGAGGTCTGTCTCTTGGGTTTTTAAAAAGCCAACAAAACTTTGCAAGCCTTATTTGCAAAATAAAGAGTCCCAACTAATTCCCGGAGCAAACAGGAACTGTATGAGTGAGGTCAAGCCACAGGGACATACTTTGTTTGGTTCTATTTTTAGATCTTTAGGACAAAGCAGTTAGATACACTTTCTGGACAGGAAAAGCTGGGGCAAATGAAAGGCTGGTATCAGTAAAGAAAGAGTCTGTTCATAGTAAATTTACAAAGGGCAGAGATGTGACCCCCTCTATATCAGAATCACTTTTTTTTCCTTTTATTTTTCTTTTTAAAAAGCTTTTTATTTTGCACTGGGGTATAGCCAAGTAGCAAACAATGTTGTGATAGTTTCAGGTGAACAGCAAGGGACTCAGCCACACATATACATGTATCCTTTCTCCTCCAAACTCCTCTACCACCCAGGCTGCCATATAACATTGAGCAGAGTTCCCTGTGCTATGCAGTAGGTCCCTGTTGACTATCCATTTTAAATAGAGCAATGTCCATCCCAAACTCCCTATCCCTTCCACCTATCCTTCCCCCATAAGTTGGTTCTGTAAGTCTGTGAGTCTCTTTCCGTTTTGTCATTCATTTGTACCGTTTCTTTTTAGAGAATCGCATTTTTTAAAAAAGGTTTTTTTGATGTGGATCATTTTTAAAACCTTTATTGAATCTGTTACAGCACTGCTTCTGGTTCATGTTTTGGTTTTTTGGCTGAGAAGCATGTAGGATCTTAGCTCCCTGACCAAGGATTGAACCCGCATCCCTTGCACTGAAAGACGAAGCATCCACCCCTGGATCACCAGGGAAGTCCCTCAGAATCACCTCGGAGCAGCTCGGTAACCAGCGGAATAAGCCATGGCTGAGGTCTGTCCCACTGTTTGCACATGCTCAGTGTCCTCTGGTGGAAATGCTTCTTCCTTTCAGTGGAAAACAGTCTGGCAAAGAAGGAAGGGCTAGGGCTTCAGAAGGAGGCAGATCCAGCTGACAGGCAGTGACAGCAAGATCCCTGGATGAAAAGGGCTGAGGAGAGGTGGTCAGGAAAGCCAGTCTTTGAGGCGTCGTGGTGTCTTGGGTCCCCATAGGATCAGAGCTCCAGAATGACTCCCGGGCTCCAGGGGAGGCCTGGGTGGGGCAGTTCACCAAACTCAAAGGGACCACAGAAGGGGAAGACTCCACGCGAACCCCGGGGCCTGGCAGAGCCTCTGGCGCAGAGGCAGGAGGAGGCGGTCTTGGTGGACTGGACAGAGGCCCTGCGGCCAGCAGCGTTCCGCCAACTCCACCGGCCTGGACGCCGCGCCACCGCCCAGCTCGCGCAGCCAGGTGCTGAGGGCTGCGAGAAACACCTAGCTGTGAGATTAAGCTGGGCAGCTCTGGGCTCCCAGGGCTCAGAGCGCACATGAAGCCGAGCTGTAGGAAAGCCAAGCTGCTCCTTGGGCGCCCACCCTGGCGGCCTGCGGCCTGTGCGTGGGCAGTCCCGCCTGGGCTGGCTCCCAGCAGGCACGTGCCCCGCCCCCGGCCCCGCACCACCTGAGAGGAACAGGTCTTTACACTAACACCAAGCACGATTCGGGAGACCAACCAGAGGTGCCAAAATTCTACCCCAAACAGAGGGAGAAGCCTGGGCCTGAGTAGGACGGGAAGAGCCCCGAGTTGCTGTCTGCACGGGAGCCCTGGCTGTCACTCAGTGGCCGGGGCTCGGTGTCCCGCCTGTCCCCGGACCCGCCGCGCAGGCCCGGATGAAATGATGTAATGCCTGAGACGCTTGGAAGCCAAGGAGAGGGCGTGCGGCTCACCGATATTTTTGGCATCTCTCAGAACGCAGCACATGGCGCCCACGCACACCACCTCCACACAAGGCCTGCTCTGGCTGTCCCGTGCTCAGCTCGCTGGGATGTGGAGACAGTGCGCCCACGGGAGCCAGTCTGCGGCTGGGGGTGGGCTGCAGACCCCCGGGGGCCCATTCCGCCTGGAGACAGCGGCCAGCAGGGGACGTGAGCGGGACTGTGGGTTAGAACCTGGTGCAAAGGGGGCCCTGGAACCACAGGGCAGACATCCGCCCCTTCCTGCCAGGATGAGCAGCTCTGAGTTGGAGACCAGGACAGGCAGAGAAGAAGAGAGGAAAGATAAGATGGCAGGGCTGGATTGGAACCCCACCTTCTCCCTGCGAGCCGGCCAGCCTGGCCAAACCACCAGGACACCCCTGTCCCACTCCTGCCACCCAGGCCCACTTCAGCGCAAAGAGGGAGGCATGAGCGACAATCTGGTGCCCACCAGCAGGTGCCTGAGAAGCGGGAGGTGGGCTTTCAGGGGAGTAGCGCCAGATGCTGTGCCCCATCCTCCTACCCTGGAATCCAGTGTCCGCTGATGGGGGCTTCCCTGGTGGCTCAGATGCTAAGGAACCTGCCTGCAATGAGGGAGACCTGGATTTGATCCCTGGGTCGGGAAGATCCCCTGGAGAAGGGAGTGGCACCCCACTCTAGTACTCTTGCCTGGAGAATCCCATGGACAGAGGAGCCTGGCAGGCTACAGTCCACGGGGTCATAAAAGAGTGGGACACAACTAACCAACACTCTCACTGAGCTGGGTGCAAGGAGGGCAGGGAGAGGGCACCTGGCACCCAGAGGCGCAGGAGTATGGGGAGGGGGTGGGTGTCCATGGCAATCAGGCATCAGAAGGCAGCTGAAGACCCAAGTACAGAGGCTATGGTTTACAAAGATGACATGATCAAGACAGGCTGAAATCTGCCATTGGGGTCAATTCATCAGCAGTTATATTAGGGCATGGGATGTGTGGCTCGGTTGCTATGGCATTTTACTTCCAGACCTGGGTACCATTACCCTGTACCAAGGCCCGTTTAAAAGCATCTTCTAATTCATGCCAAAGAGCTGCTAACCCAGGGTGGTGGGGGCGGACAACAGCGAGAAGAGTAACCCCCTTTTCTATGGTAAGATACATAGCAACTGCATTTTTTAAGTCTCTCAGCAGGAATAGATAACAGCCAAGAGCCATAATGATGTTATCAGAAGGATGTTTACAATTCAGAATGAAATAATTATCACAAAAATATGACTGACAGGGTATGGTAAAAATTTTTAAAAATTAACTCAGTAAAGCTGCATAAGAAAGAACTGAAAATGAGGATGAAAATATGGCCTTTAGAAGCTCAGAATCTCAGAAAAACTGAAGCTTTCGCTAGGCAACCAACCATTTTTCAAGCTGTGGAACTGAGGCTGACAGATTCTGTAACTTGCCCCAGCACACAGTGAATTAGTGGCAAAGTGAGCTCTCTTAGCTAACCAAATATGATGATGTCAAACATTCAGTGTGATTCTAAACATCTTTATTAATAATAATTTTTTAAAAATGAGTAAATGACATCAAGAATGGTGGTATAAGGACCTTCAAAAATCTCCTCCACAAAAGCAATTAAAAAACTGGCAAAAAATAAATAAACAAAAAGTTAGAGTCAACTTTGTCAGAACTCTAGAAATTAGCCAGTCTTTACCATTCCATGGAGCATCTATTCCATGGGTGAATCTCAGTTAAAACAGTGAGTGTTGTGGCATTTTAACTTGCCTTATTCCAACCTTTGGCTCTCCATCACCCTGGTAGCCTTGAAAATCACCAGGTTCACAATTACTGTGTAAATGAGTAGCCTGGCAGCTAACAGATGGGGAAGAACTGGGTTGGAGTGTCCTCAAAGCTCCGCTCTCAGAGAACTGTCACTGTTTAATCTGTTTAGTGGTTCCCTGGAGAAGCCTGCCTAGAGGGGAAAAAAGCCCAGTCTGACCTGAGTCAGAGTTCACTTGATATAAAAAGCTCTTTTCCCCCTAAAGGTAAATCTTCAACTTTGCCGAGGCAAGTGGATACAGTTAGGGCAAACAATACTATGCTGGGCTGCGCTCAGTCGCGTCCGACTCTTTTGCGACCCCTTGGACTGCAGCCCCACCAGGCTCCTCGGTTCATGAGATTCTCCAGGCAAGAATACTGGAGTGGGGTGCGGTTTCCTTCTCCAGGGGATCTTCCTGACCCAGGGATCGAAACTGCATCTCTTGCGTCTCCTGCATGGGCAGGCAGATTCTTTACCACTGTGCTACCTGGGAAGCCACTAGGGACAAACAACAGACTTTAAAACGCTTAAAAGGAAAAGCCCGACATGCTCCTAGGAATCTAGAAGACCACATGAAGGGCTACGCATATACTCAGGAGAGGCCTGAGAAGGTGCTAAGCTCTCACCTCTGCCGTCCTTGTGCAAGTAGGAAGTCAGGGTTTAGACAGAGCTGTCCTCTATCTGTCTGAGTACAGAGTCCCTCAGCAAAGACTGGGAGGATGGCTGACTCTAAATGTCTAAGGACGTCACTGTCCAATCACTAGCTGATTACTAAACCAACCAAAGTAGAGACTTCAGTGGCCACACATGACAAAAAAAATACAGAGTTTATAAAATCTGTTCAGAAAAGTCAATGCAAACTACAACAACAAATGCTGGGGAATTAGAGAGAATCTGAAATTCAAAGTTGCCACATTATATATTTTAAATGTTCCACAAACTTACTAAACATACATGGATACCCAGATGTTGGACTTACTTGATGAAGGACTTAAATCAGCTACCTTAAATATGTTCAAAGAACCAAGAAACTGTGTATTAAGCAAAGGATGAGAATTATGTCTCACCAAATATACAAGAATAAAGAGAAAGAAATTATAAAAGAAAACCAAATAGAAACTGGACTTGAAAAGTACAATAACAAATTTTTAAAAAATCACTAGAGGGACTCAAAGAGCAGATTTAAATGGATTCAATGAACCTGAAGATCCATCTGTTGAGATTAACCAGCCTGAGAAACAGAAAGAGATACAATGAAGTAAAATTCATATCACTGAACATACGAACATATGCATATCAGGAATCTGAGAAGGAGAGAAGAGAACGGTGCAGGAAGAATATCTGAAGAACTAATAGTTGGACACTTGTAAAATCTGAGGACAACATTTATCTATACAGCTAAGAAGTTCAACAAACTCCAAGGATCCATACTGCAACACATCGTAATCAAACTGCCAAAGACAAGGGAAAATCTTGAAAGAACTCATATCCTATAAGGGGTCCTCAGTAAGATTAATGGGCTTCCCAGGTGGCTTTAGTGGTAAAGAATCCCCCTGCCAATGCAGGGAGACACAAGAAGGTTTGATCCCTGGGCCGAGAAGATCCCCTGGAGGAGGAAATGGCACTCTTCTCCAGTATTCTGGCCTGGAAAATTCCATGAGCAGAGGAGCCTGGCTGACTGCAGTCAATGGGGTCCTGAAGAGTCGGGCACGACTGAGAGACTGGCACCACAATAAGATTAATGGCTGATTTCTCGTCATAAGTCACAAGGCCAGAAAGCAGCGGGATGAACTATCAATCTGCTAAGCAAAGACTGTGCAATGGGAACTTGAACAGAATTCGTAGCCTATCATTGTGCGAAAACTGTGTAAATCTTAGCTACGCTGAATTGGGTCATAGAGCTTTTCAGGTCTACTATATCCTTCTACTTCTTTGCATATTCATCCTATTAATTTTTGAGAGTTTGATATTGAAACTCCAACTAAAAATCTTAATTTATCTACTTAAAAAATAATTGTAATATATAGTGGAACTATATGTAACTCTGTTCTATATTTTCCAAGTCTCCTGTAAATGTGTCTTCATAGTTTCATAATTTAAAAAAATTAAAAAATTTTAAAAAGAACGAGACTATGGATGAACAACACTAGATCCAGCAAACTATTCTACAACGATGAAAGAATGGGGGCACTTCCCTGGTGGTCCAGGGTTTAAGAAGCCACCTTCCAATGCAGGCGATGTGGGTTCAGTCCCTGGAAGGGAACTAAGAACCCACATGCCGTGGGGCAACTAGGCCCACATCCTGCAGCGAAGAACCACAATGAAGAGCCCACACACTGCAACAAAGACCTAGCACAGTCAAAAAAAAAAAAAAAAAAGCAGAAACAGTATTTGAAAGAAAAGAAAAAAACAATGAAAGAATGGGGACAACTGCTTAACAGGTACAGAATATCCATTCGGAGTGAAAAAAAAATGCCTTGAAAGTAGAGAGAGGTGGTGAGTGTACTGAATGCCTCTGAACTGTTCCCTTTAAAATGGTTAATTTTATGTTATATAATTTCACCTCAATTGCTAAAAACGAAGGGAAAAAAAAATAAGACAAATTAAGACATACTCAGGTAAATACTAGCAAACCTGCCCTACAGGAAATACTAATGAGCACTAGATGGTAACTCAAAACCACACAAAATAAATGAGCACCAGTAAAGGTAATTACATAGGTAAATATAAAAGTCATTTATAATAACAGGGATGTATCATTTGTAACTCTTTTTTCCTTCTATTTAAAAGACAGTTGTATAAAGCAATAACCATAACTCTGTGTTAACAGGCACATGGTGTGTGAAGATACCGTTTGTACGTCAACTGAATAGGGGTGAGGAGATGGAATTATAAAAGAGCAAACTGTCGATATACTATTAAATTAGGTTGGAATTAATCTATACCAGATTGTTATAAATTTAAATTGCCAAGGGTAACTACGAAGAAAATAAAACCGAAAGGAGGTAAAGAAATGACAAGGGACTGTAATGGTACGGGGAACACACAGCGGGAAGGGAAAGGCGGGGCTGACTGAGCACGTGACACTGCCTCCCGCACACTACTATGTGTAAAGCAGGTCACTGGTGGGAAGCTGCTTCAGCACCCGTCCTGCCAATGAACACTCAGGGTTGACTCCCTTCAGGATTGACTGATTTAATCTCCCTGCTGCCCAAGGCACTCTCAAGAGTTTTCTCCAGCACCACAATTCAAAAGCATCAGTTCTTCGGTGCTCACCTTCATATCATGGTCCAACTCTCACATCTGTACATGACTACTGGAAAAACCATAGCTTTGACTATACAGATCTTTGTTGACAAAGAGGTCTCTCTGCTTTTCAATATGCTATCTAGATTTGTCATACTTTCCTTCCAAGGAGCAGTTAAAATTATCTTTTAATTTCATGGCCACAGTCACCACCCACAGTGGTTTTGGAGTCCAAGAAAGTAAAATCTGTCACTTCTTCTTTTTCCCTTTATAGTTGCCATAAAGTGATGGGACTGGAGATCATGATCTTTAATTTTTGAATGCTGAAACATTCTACATTAGATATCTTTTTAAAAAAGCAAATGAAACTGAAAGCAACAGAAGGGAAAAAATGATAAAGATTAGAGAAGAAATGGATGAAACTGAGAACAGAAAAACAATGGAGAAAATCAACAAAGCCAAAAGCCGGTTCTTTGACAAGATCGACAAAATTGACAAACCTTTAACTGAACTGACCAAGAGAAATGAAAAGACTCAAATTACTAAAATCAAGAATGAGAGAGGGACCATCACTGCTGACTGTACAGAAGTAAAAATGATTATAAAGGAATTTTATGAACAACTGGAGGTCAACAAACTAGATAACCTAGATGACACAGACGTATTCCTAGAAAGAAACAAACTACCAAACTGAATCAGGAAGAAAATTTTAATTGACTGATTATGACTAAAAAGATTGAATTAGGAATTTTGAAACTGTCCACAAAGAAAAGCCCAGGTCCAGAAGGCTTCACTGGCATATTTCACCGAATGTTTAAAGGAGACTACTAATGGACTGCAGTTTCTTTTTGAGGCAAAGAAAATGTTCTGGAATTAGACTGTGGTGGTGAAAAATATGTGGGGATATGTGAATTATATCTCAAGTATTTTAAAAGTAGGAGGAGAAGCAAAGCAAAAGCCAGCTAGTAATTATAACAATGGGACTCTTGGATTTTTTTTTTTTAATTGGTAAAGTTAAACCCTATTTGAAAAGTTGTATGTGAATGATAAGCCCTTTCATCTATTTTTTTCCCAATCCTAAAAGTAGGTGGCTTCTTATTTCATCTCTTCCCAACCTTTTCTACACTGTGAAAGCTTTCAATAAAGCTGAAGACTTGAGTTATCCTAAGAAAAAATATATGCAATATACATAAGATAGGAAATATACATTCTTGATTTATAAAGAGCTCTTATAAAGCAATACAGGAAATGCAAACATTCCATTAAAAAGTGGGCAAAGGATATGGAAAAAAGTCACACAGTAATAAATAGCCAGTAAGCATAGGAAAAAATCCCCACTGATAACCAAATGCAACAATCAGACACCTGGAAATTTTAAAAGGCAAGTGCTATTCATCTTTGGCAGAATGTGAAAAATGGGCACACCCATATGCTGCTGGTAGTTTAAACATGGCCCAACTTTGTTGGACAGCCATTTGGCACCGTTTATGTTTCTATGAAAATCTTAAATGTTTTCATCTTATGACACAGTGATTATACTTCTGGGAATTTATTCTATAGAAGCAAGTAGATAAATATATTCCCTGCAGCCAGATTTGTATTAAAAATTTAGTCATATCAATGTACACACTACTATATTTAAAATGGATAATAAGGACCTACTGTATAGCATTGGGAACTCTGCTCAATGTTATGTGGCAGCCTTGATGGGAGAGGAGTTTGGGGGAGAATGGATATATGTATAGGCAGGGCTGAGTTCCTTAGCTGTTCACCTGAAACTATCACATTGTTTGTTAATCAGCTAAACAAAAGAAAAATTTAATAAAAAATTAAATTTAAAAAGAATTGTATCATAAACACTTGATTTGGGAATAGTTAACTATTTAGAATACTAAAGAGTGATTAAAAGAAATGAAGTCGATCCATTTACTGACTCGGAAGCATTTATAAAATACGAAATGTCAATAAAGATCTGCAGAAAAACATGCAAATGTAGTATGATCTAAATTTGCAAAAAATGTAAACCCCAATAAGCATGCACGTGTGAATCTGTATATACAATGTGTACATCACATGCTTTCATCTATAACATGTATATATTATATATATGTGTATACACACACACATATATGTATATACACATATACATATATATGTAGAACCAGTTACAGACAAGCTAGACTCCTCAGAGTGAAGCAGAAACCACCCTCCTCCTACCACCTCCCTGCATCTCGGCCATAGTTTTTCCAGGCTTTCTGAAATAGCAGCTAAATAGCCCATCCCTTTTAGCATCAAACACTCCAGTGCAACCCAGGGACCTCAGGGTAGAGTCCTTTCCACAAGGAAGGGCCTCTACTCCCTGCCTAGCAGAGGCCCACAGGCCTATGGGGGAAGCTGTGTGCACACCTGTCCAGCTCAGCACCTGGTCTGGACCTGGACAAAGGGCTGCCAAGGACAGGTCCAGTCCAACTGGGGCCAGGGCCCTCCAGTGGTGTCGGCCCACCTCCCTACCCCCATTCCCGCCTCCCTCCAGCAACACTGCCCTTGGCCTGTGCCCACCTCCTGATTGTAGGTCAACACGCTCTTGGGGACCCTTGAGCCAGGCTCCTCTTATGCAGCCCTCATGCTGGCCATGGCCCCAGCAGGAGGGCCATCTGTCCAGAGAGGCCGTTCCCAGGTGCCCCCCTCCACCTCCAGGCGCACAGGGTGGGGCGGGGTGCAGGGAGGGAAAGGAGCTGCTGAAAACATCTCCACGGACCTTCTCTCTCACGATGATCCCAGCTCCTGGGCCAGCAGGTGGCTGGGACCAGGGAGCCTGCTGCCCCCCGACACCTGGAAACGGGACCTGTGGCAGCACCACAAATCCGCCCTCAGTCAGAGTGCAGACGAGCTCTAGTTCCACACCCTTTTGGGTAAATGCACAGAAAAGACCTGGAGAGACACATACTGGCTTATCTCTGGGGGATGGATAAGAGCTTTTTACTCTATATGCTATTGTGTTTACTTTTATGTTTTAATTACTCATGTAAATGAAAGGATAATTAAAAAGAAAAACATCTCTGGGGCCTATTTCTTATCTCAGTGTGAACAGCTTGTCTTTCACTGCGGAAGCCCCACAGGAGCCCAGTGAAGGCTCTGAATCCTCACTTCCATCTGAATTCACCTGACCTCCCAGGGGCTACACAGCAGAGTCACTGGGTGCCAGCCCCAGGACTTCTGATGCAATCAGCCAGGAATGGGTGTGGGCATCAGGCATATTAAAGCTCCCCAAGTGACAAAGTGCAGCGGGCTTAAAAAGCTGTGGGCATGCTCCTTTCCCAGACCATGTCCAGCTCTTCCCACTCCCGCCCTCCACTCCCCCACTTGTGTCAACACCACCTTCTCCTCCCAGGGGAGCTGGGAACATGCCGCAGAGATAGAAACAACAGCACCTGGTGAGGGGGGGACGACGTGAGAGCCCACAGCCAGGACTGGGAGGGCTGGGAGGGCAATGCCAGAGGACCACTCACTGGACAGCAAATGGTGTGATCAGTCCCCTGGAAAGGAAACCTCGCCACTGGACCTGAGACGTTTCAACTGTTGTTGCTCACTGGCTAAGTTGTGCCTGACTCTGCAACCCCATGGACTGCAGCACCCCAGACTTCCCCGTCCTTCCTTCACTATTTTCCAGAGTTCACTCAAACTCGTGTCCATTGAGTCGGTGATGCTACCTAACCATCTCATCCTCTGCCACCCCTTTCTCCTGCCTTCGATCTTTCCCAGCATCAGGGTCTTTCCCAATAAGTCAGCTCATAGCATCAGGTGGCCAAAGTACTGGAGCTTCAGATTCAGCATCAGTCCTTCCAATGAATATACAGGGCTGATTTTCTTTAGGATTCACTGGTTTTATCTCCTTGCAGTCCAAGAACCTCTGACAATCAGGGTCTATTTGGACTTCCCTGGTGGTCTAGCAGTTAAGAATCTGAATGCCAATGTAGGGAATCTGGGCTCAGTCTCTGGTCTAGAAAGATTCCATGTGTCATGAGGCAACCAAGTCCGTACTCCACAACCGCCAACTCCTCTTGCCTAGAGCCATGCTCTGCAACAAGAGAAACCACTGCAATGAGAGGCCCTGAGCACCGCAGCTGGAAAGCAGTCCCCATTTCCCACAACTAGAAAAAGGCTTTGCGGCAACAAAGACCTAGCAGAGCCATTAATTAATTAATTAATTAATTAACTTTTTATAAAGTCAGGGTCTATTAAAGCATTTCCACTTTTCTCCAGGTATCTTCCCTTCTTCTGGATCACTGGCTGCTACTATATCTTGCCCACCAAGCAACCTCTGTTTTTGTTGTTAGATTGTTGCTTTTTCTTTCTTCCCCCATATGGGATGTAAAGATGAATTTCTGAGTTCCTCAAGGCACAGAAATATCCTTATGGATCTTCACACTTGATTAATAATGTGGCTAGGAGTAGCTTTCTCAGTTGGAGTTTATCTCCCTCAAACGTGGCAGATACAGCACCACCAGTGGGGCTGAGGAGAAGTCTACTGCCAGTTTGATTCTGTTCTTTTTGGTAAGATGTTTCTTCTCTCCAGAAGCTTAGCAACATGTTTCTTAAAATTCTGAAGATTGGTTAGAATTTATTTCCCTCAGGCCTCTCCTTTCCATGGGAGGCTGGGTAGGTGGGAAGGAGGTTGGCAGCCTGGGACTCTCTCCCATGGCTGCTGAAAATAAGAAAGCTTTATTCTGGGTGTAAAGCACATGATGTCTTTCACTCCTGTGCATGTGTGCTAAGTCTCTTCAGTTGTGTTGAACTCTTTGCGACCCTATGGACTGCAGTCCGCCAGGCTCCTCTGTCCATGGGGATTCTCCAGGCAAGAATGTAGTGGGTTGCCATGCCCTCCTCCAGGGGATCTTCCTGACCTAGGGATCGAACCCGCGTGTCTTACATCTCCTGCACTGGCAGGTGAGTTTTTTACCACAAGCATCACCCGGGAAGCCTGGAGAGCATCATCTCTCCTCTTTGTCTGTTCTGGGGTCTCAGGTTACCTCAGAGCCCGGCACCATCGCCAGGAACTGTCCAGGCAGTCTGCCCACCTTCTTTAGAGAACGCTCGGTCTCGTCCTGGAGGCAAGATCTGCTCTGGGCTGCTCTGTTCTGCAGTAAGTGTCGCTGGGGATTCCTGGAGGTGGGGCAGCTGCTCCAGGCAGCTGCAGTTCTCATTCTTTGTGTTTAAGGAGCTTGGAGCTTCTCCAGGGCTCCATGAAAAACTCACTCACGTCTCTCTCCAGGGTCTTGAGCTGCTGCATCCTCTGCTCTGGTTTTCTCGGCAACCCGTTCCTTTCTTACCTTCCAGGGACTCCTCTGCATTTCTGGTTTGCTGGGGGTATTGTCACTTGCTTCTTTTATTTTTTTTCCACCTCATTGTCTATATTTCTCTGGGCCCCAGTGAGGGAGGAAAGTGGATGTGCATGCCTTATCTATCAGCCCGGACACTAACTCCCAGTAGCTATAATAGTGACTTTATTAAATCAAACTTCTGGAGAGAATCAGTAATCACCACCTCATGCAAATTCCTCATTAAAAAGAAGAGGAAAAAGGCCCAGAAAAGCCAGTGACCTGTCCATGTGCCTCACTGGTTTTATCTATCAGCCCGGACACTAACTCCCAGTAGCTATAATAGTGACTTTATTAAATCAAACTTCTGGAGAGAATCAGTAATCACCACCTCATGCAAATTCCTCATTAAAAAGAAGAGGAAAAAGGCCCAGAAAAGCCAGTGACCTGTCCATGTGCCTCACTGGTTGGTCAGTGGGGAAGGAGGGGCTGGGCCACACAGGCAATGCCATAAGCTGAGACCATGAGACTTCCGTGTTCCTGGTGGTCTGCTTTAATCAGGAAATCAGACGAGGCTTCAAACACGAGCGGGTAGGCCCTTGGCCTGGCAGAACTGTGAAGTCAGCAGAGCCTGTCAGCGCTCCAGGATCCCTCTCTGTGGCAGTCTGGATGGCTGTGGGATGCAGGGCAAACCATCCTTGACCAGGCTGGCTGGACACGACCTCAGAGACAGCAGAGTCAATCTTGGGTACAAGGCACACCCCTCCCCTGCCCAACAAGGGAAGGCGGAGGACCACAGAGACCTGATGGGGCCGAGGGCTTCCCCAGTCCCCCAGCCGCCCGGGTCTAGGGTCTGAGCAGGGGAAGGCGGAGGACCACAGAGACCTGATGGGCCAGAGGGCTTCCCCAGTCCCCCAGCCGCCCGGGTCTAGGGTCTGAGCAGGGGAAGGTGGAGGACCACAGAGACCTGATGGGGCAGAGGGCTTCCCCAGTCCCCCAGCCACCCGGGTCTAGGGTCTGAGCAGGACACAGATGCTCCCAGCTAGGGCTGCGGGGCAAACCCCAGGCGAGGGCTGCTTTCAGCATCTTAGGTTCCAACCAGCAACATGGAGCCCAAACTTGGACTCAAGACACCATATTTGCCATCTTTTTTAGGTGGTGGGGGAAAGAAAGAGGAGGAGGAAGGAGGAAGAAGGAGTGGACACCCCCAACTCCAACCTTCTTGGCAACAGGGAGCGGTTTCATCAAAGACAGTTTTTCCACAGACCTGGCGCGGGTGTGTGTGTGGGGGGTGGTTTGGGGATGATTCAAATGCACTGTATTCATCGTGCACTTTATTTCTATTATTATTACATCAGCTCCACTCAGATCATCAGGCATTAGATCCCAGAGTTTGGGGATCCCTGCCGTAGACGATCTGGCCACAGGACCACATGGTAGGGGACAGACACAGAGGCCCAGCTGGGAGGCGTTTCAACATCAGCTAGAGCAGGGAAGCGACAGCTCAGGCCCACCACGTGAGAGCCACGCGACAGCGAGGGCTGCTGGGCTTGGTGGCCACGTGACGCAGCAGTAGGTGAGGTCCTCCCTGGAACATGACGAAAGCCTCCGGGCCACCTAACGTCATCCACAGAGGGAGTGGGGTGGGCGTGTGGGCTCAGCGTTGGTGAGTGGGCAGTGACCTGCACGGTGTGAGAGGACAGGCAGATATGCAACATGCTGCAAAAGGAATGAGGCAAAACTTCCTGCAGAGAGGCTCCCCTCTGGTGGCTCGGGGGTAAAGACTCCGCCTGCCAGCGGAGAGGACACAGGCTCGAGTCCTGGGTCTGGAAGATCCCCTGTGCCACGGGACCACTACAACTGAGCATGTGCTCTAGAGCCTGTGAGCTGCAAGTGCTGAAGCCCACGTGCCTAGAGCCCGTGCTCCATGGTGAGAGGAGTCACCGCGTGTGCCTAGAGCCCGTGCCCCATGGTGAGAGGCGTCACTGCATGGAGAAGGCCATGCACCGGAGCTAGAGAATAATGCCCCCTCTCCACAACTAGAGACAGCCCTCGAGAAGCAATGAAGACCCAGTGTAGCTAAATAAAAAATCTTAAAAAAAAGAAAAAACGAAACTTCCTGCCAAGGGGAGCTCTGTGCAATTTTCTCAACCCCTCCAGCTCCCATCCTCTCCCTCGGGGGCATCTGGAGTTTATGTACCATTATTCAAGTATTTGAAAGGTTATTATTTCCCTGCTGAGAGTGCAGGCAAATCAGAAGGCAGGGACGGGCACCACAAGGCCATCATGTTCCTGCTGGTCTCTGGGATTTTACAGATGACGCTGGCCCTTCATCATCAAGTTTTCCCCGAGCACCTTCCAGCGTGAGGCTGTGTGCAGTGCCAGGACACAACAGTGACGGCACAGGGAGGCCTCTGCCTGCAAGAGCCTGGGGACAACGATGGCGCAGCGTGGCAGGGGCCAGGGCGGAAGGGTGGGCCATCCTCAGGCCAGCAAGGGGAGACGCGCAGCGTGGCAGGGGCCAGGGCGGAAGGGTGGGCCATCCTCAGGCCAGCAAGGGGAGACGCGCAGCGTGGCAGGGGCCAGGGCGGAAGGGTGGGCCATCCTCAGGCCAGCAAGGGGAGACGCGCAGCGTGGCAGGGGCCAGGGCGGAAGGGTGGGCCATCCTCAGGCCAGCAAGGGGAGACGCGCAGCGTGGCAGGGGCCAGGGCGGAAGGGTGGGCCATCCTCAGGCCAGCAAGGGGAGACGCGCAGCGTGGCAGGGGCCAGGGCGGAAGGGTGGGCCATCCTCAGGCCAGCAAGGGGAGACGCGCAGCGTGGCAGGGGCCAGGGCGGAAGGGTGGGCCATCCTCAGGCCAGCAAGGGGAGACGCGCAGCGTGGCAGGGGCCAGGGCGGAAGGGTGGGCCATCCTCAGGCCAGCAAGGGGAGACGCGCAGCGTGGCAGGGGCCAGGGCGGAAGGGTGGGCCATCCTCAGGCCAGCAAGGGGAGACGCGCAGCGTGGCAGGGGCCAGGGCGGAAGGGTGGGCCATCCTCAGGCCAGCAAGGGGAGACGCGCAGCGTGGCAGGGGCCAGGGCGGAAGGGTGGGCCATCCTCAGGCCAGCAAGGGGAGACGCGCAGCGTGGCAGGGGCCAGGGCGGAAGGGTGGGCCATCCTCAGGCCAGCAAGGGGAGACGCGCAGCGTGGCAGGGGCCAGGGCGGAAGGGTGGGCCATCCTCAGGCCAGCAAGGGGAGACGCGCAGCGTGGCAGGGGCCAGGGCGGAAGGGTGGGCCATCCTCAGGCCAGCAAGGGGAGACGCGCAGCGTGGCAGGGGCCAGGGCGGAAGGGTGGGCCATCCTCAGGCCAGCAAGGGGAGACGCGCAGCGTGGCAGGGGCCAGGGCGGAAGGGTGGGCCATCCTCAGGCCAGCAAGGGGAGACGCGCAGCGTGGCAGGGGCCAGGGCGGAAGGGTGGGCCATCCTCAGGCCAGCAAGGGGAGACGTGCAGCGTGGCAGGGGCCAGGGCAGAAGGGTGGGCCATCCTCAGGCAGCAAGGGGAGACGCGCAGCGTGGCAGGGGCCAGGGCAGAAGGGTGGGCCATCCTCAGGCCAGCAAGGAGAGACGCATAGCCCAGAAGGACGTGACATGCAGGCTGAGCACGCACAGGCAGATGGAAAACATGCCACACAAATACTGTGTGTGGCCGGGAGTGCGGGGCATGACGCCAAGGGCAGGGAGCAGGATTCTGCAAGTGCTGAGTGCTGGACTGGGGGTGGGTGGGTACGGAGACTAAAGCTGACAAACAAGCAAGGAAGAGTTACCTGGTTCAAGGATATGGAGCCATGTCAAGGTGTTCAGACTCTGTTCTAAAGATACTGAGAGAGGCTGGCGGCTCAGCGGTAAAAGGATCCGCCGGCCAATGCAGGGGATACGAGTTCAACCCCTGATCCAGGAAGATCCTACGTGCCTCAGAAAACTAACCCCCTGCTCCATGCACCACAACTGCTGAGCCTGTGCCCTGGAGACAGGAGCACCAGCGACGGAAGCTCTGTCACCCAGCGACTGAAGCCCACGTGGCCTGCCCAGAGCCCGCGCTCCAGCAAGAGAGGCCGCTGAAGTGGGAAGCCGGCAGCCTGCAATGAGAGAGCAGCCCTCACTCTCGGCAACTAGGGGAAAGCCCATGCAGCGGGGAAGACCCAGCAGGGCCCAAAATGAGTAAATGAATTAAATAACTAAGGGAACGAGAGCTTGACAAGGCGTTCACCAGGAGAATGAGCTGAATGAACCTGAGTATCAGAAAGATCTCAGCTAAAGGGGAGAGCAGGGTGGTGAGCTGGGTGGAAAGGAAAGGGGTCGACTGCAGGGCTATTTAGGAGACAGAATGTACAGAGCACGGTGCCTAACGAAGGGCGTGAAAGAGATGGCACAGATGCACCCCGGCTTTCAAATTCAGGCAAACACGTGGATGGTGGAGTCTATTCAGGACAGGAGACTTGGCTTTGCTGGGGAGAGAGACGTGAAGATGGTTCACCCTTCTGGACATGTTTCCAAAGGAGAAAAGATTTCAAAGGAACAAACTAACAGCTGAAAAGGAATCGCTGTTCTCAATCTATCAGTTTCATAGAACCTCTTACAATCATAATATATAGCTCAGTTGGTAAAGAATCTGCCTGCAATGCAGGAGACCCCAGTTCAATTCCTGGGTCAGGAAGATCCTCTGGAGAAAGGATAGGGTACCCACTCCAGTATTCTTGGGCTTCCACTGTGGCTCAGCTGGTAAAGAATCCGCCCGCAATGTGGGAGGCCTGGGTTCAATCCCTGGGTTTGGAAGATCCCCTGGAGAAGGGAAAGGCTACCCACTCCAGTATTCTGGCCTGGAGAATTCCATGGACTATATAGTCCATGGGGTCACAAAGAGTTGGACATGACTGAGCGACTTTCACACAATCATATAAACATTCATATANATACTGTGTGTGGCCGGGAGTGCGGGGCATGACGCCAAGGGCAGGGAGCAGGATTCTGCAAGTGCTGAGTGCTGGACTGGGGGTGGGTGGGTACGGAGACTAAAGCTGACAAACAAGCAAGGAAGAGTTACCTGGTTCAAGGATATGGAGCCATGTCAAGGTGTTCAGACTCTGTTCTAAAGATACTGAGAGAGGCTGGCGGCTCAGCGGTAAAAGGATCCGCCGGCCAATGCAGGGGATACGAGTTCAACCCCTGATCCAGGAAGATCCTACGTGCCTCAGAAAACTAACCCCCTGCTCCATGCACCACAACTGCTGAGCCTGTGCCCTGGAGACAGGAGCACCAGCGACGGAAGCTCTGTCACCCAGCGACTGAAGCCCACGTGGCCTGCCCAGAGCCCGCGCTCCAGCAAGAGAGGCCGCTGAAGTGGGAAGCCGGCAGCCTGCAATGAGAGAGCAGCCCTCACTCTCGGCAACTAGGGGAAAGCCCATGCAGCGGGGAAGACCCAGCAGGGCCCAAAATGAGTAAATGAATTAAATAACTAAGGGAACGAGAGCTTGACAAGGCGTTCACCAGGAGAATGAGCTGAATGAACCTGAGTATCAGAAAGATCTCAGCCAAAGGGGACAGCAGGGTGGTGAGCTGGGTGGAAAGGAAAGGGGTCGACTGCAGGGCTATTTAGGAGACAGAATGTACAGAGCACGGTGCCTAACGAAGGGCGTGAAAGAGATGGCACAGATGCACCCCGGCTTTCAAATTCAGGCAAACACGTGGATGGTGGAGTCTATTCAGGACAGGAGACTTGGCTTTGCTGGGGAGAGAGACGTGAAGATGGTTCACCCTTCTGGACATGTTTCCAAAGGAGAAAAGATTTCAAAGGAACAAACTAACAGCTGAAAAGGAATCGCTGTTCTCAATCTATCAGTTTCATAGAACCTCTTACAATCATAATATATAGCTCAGTTGGTAAAGAATCTGCCTGCAATGCAGGAGACCCCAGTTCAATTCCTGGGTCAGGAAGATCCTCTGGAGAAAGGATAGGGTACCCACTCCAGTATTCTTGGGCTTCCACTGTGGCTCAGCTGGTAAAGAATCCGCCCGCAATGTGGGAGGCCTGGGTTCAATCCCTGGGTTTGGAAGATCCCCTGGAGAAGGGAAAGGCTACCCACTCCAGTATTCTGGCCTGGAGAATTCCATGGACTATATAGTCCATGGGGTCACAAAGAGTTGGACATGACTGAGCGACTTTCACACAATCATATAAACATTCATATAAATACTCACACAAAAGGAAATCTTGAAAGTGGCACCAAAAAAAAAATCATTTAAATGTGCATCCTAAATGTATTCCAAGGGGCAGGTCTGAAGCAGAGGTGCAAATACTACGACATTTTTATTTTTTTGGACACACTGGGCAGCATGTGGGATTTTAATCCCCCAAGTGAAAGTGTTAGTTGCGCAGTTGCGTCTGACTCTTTGGACCCCATAGACTATAGCCTGCCAGGCTCCTCTGTCCATAGGGGTTCTCCAGGCAAGAATACTGGAGTGGGTAGCCATTCCCTTCTCCAGGGGATCTTCCTGACCAGGGATCAAACCCTGGTATCCTACACTACAGACAGAGTCTTTACTGTCTGAGTCACCAGGAAAGCCCCTCCCAGGGATCAACCCCTGCACTGGAAGCTCGGAATCTTAACTGATGGACCGTCAGGGATGTCCCTCCACGATATTTCATAGAAGAGAGAATATCAGATTGTGATCTTTCATGCATCCTGACAACCATCAGCCAAAGGACACCAGCGAAAGTGAGCCTGGGTTGGGGAATCTTCCTGAACCTCTCAGTACAGAGGTAATTACTTCCAGGAGCAGAGGGGACTCCAGCCTGTCCTCAGGGACTGCAAAACCTTCTGAAATAAATTATTTTAAAATTATTTTTTTTGTCCCCTGCGTTTCGACACCTGCCTAGATTCATGCAGTCACTGCCAGGACACAGAATTGCTCCATCACCCCGAAAACCCTCCCCGCGCTGCTCCACCATCCGCACCCCCCCAACCCCCAGCCCCTGGCAACCACTGATCTGTTCCCTCCCGCTGCCCTCCCGTCTTTTCGAGAATGTCACAGAAATGGAACGGCACAGTGCGTAACATTTTGAGGCTGGCCTCTTTCGCTGAGCATGATGACTCGAGGTTCAGCCAAGCTGCTGCATGTACCCAAGCTGGTTCCTGTTGCCCTTCTGGCATTAAACACGACAGCATTGCAAACATATATTTGAGTCAACTCACTGGAAAAGACTCTGACGCTGGGAAAAACTGAGGGCAAGAGAAGAGGGCAACTCAGGATGAGACTGCTGGATGGCATCACCAACTCAGTGGACATGAGTTTGAGCAAACTCCTAGAGTTAGTGGACAGGGAAGCCTGGCATGCTCTAGTCCATGGGGTCACGAAAAGTCGGACACAACTGAGAGACTGAACAACTGATGTTACTGTCATGATTACGGCTAGGAACTCATTAGGAGTTACAGATAATGCCAAGCTAGATGCCAGCAAAAAAAACCCACCCCCAGTATTCTTGCCTGGGAAACCCCATGGACAGAGAGGCCTGGTGGGCTACAGTCTGCTGCTGCTGAGTCGCTTCAGTCGTGTCCGACTCTGTGTGATCCCGTAGACGGCAGCCCACCAGGCTCCCCCGTCCCTGGGATCCTCCAGGCAAGAACACTGGAGTGGGTTGCCATTTCCTTCTCCAATGCATGAAAGTGAAAAGTGAAAGGGAAGTCACTCAGTGGTGTCTGACTCTTAGCGACCCCATGGACTGCAGCCCACCAGGCTCCTCTGCCCATGGGACTTTCCAGGCAAGAGTACTGGAGTGGGGTGCCGTGGCCTTCTTCGGGGCTGCAATCTACGGCGTTACAAAGAGCAGACATGACTTGGTGACTAAACAACAACAGGCTTCACTGTGTCAAACAGCTCCATCTGTAGGAAGAGGCCACAGCTCCACAGGCTCATGGGAGAGACACACGTTTACATCACTGCAAATGCTTAAATGCAGGAACAGATTTTTTTTCCCCTAAAGCAACAATATACTTTTGATGAAAAACATTTGTATTTTCATTAAGTCTGAGCACTGAGTATGAGCTAAGGCTTCTTAACATGCCTCACCCTGCAGTTATTCTCCAAGTGGATCTTAGTAGTAATTTTTATTTCTGATGCATCACTGAGTTAGAAGAAAAAAAAAAACAAACTTTCTTTCCAGCATTATCTCTACACAAAAACACACAGGGACACACACAGGTACATACAGACACACACACACACACAGAGGCATGCGGTCCTGCGATCAAAAATGCTATTGCAACCATCAGTCCTGCTTCCCTGCGTGGTGCTCCCCTGGCTGATGTCTGACTCTCAGAATGACATCTGCAGAACGTGGAGCCCCAGCCTCCTGCAGGGGAGCCCGGAGCTGCCTTCAACCTGCTGTCGGCAATACCCTGAGTTCCCAACAGCCTCCCTGTGGAGTCAGAGCCTTAAACCCAGGGAGGACAAGCAAAAACGATCCCCAGGAGAGAATCACACAAAGTGAGAGGCCACAGAGAAGGCAGGTACCAAACGCACAAGAGGAAGAACTGATGTGCCCACTCCTTCACACATGCCCACACGAGTTCAGTCCAGCCCTGTCCTCACTTGGGGCCACCTCATTCATCTTTCCTCCAGAACAGTCCCCGGGAAGCTGCCTCCTCACGATTATGATGTTAGAGTTGTCACACATCACTCTCCATCCCACTCACTCCCCATGGAGATTTGCAGCTGTCCTGGAGAACACGTATTTAAATTAGCTCCCTAAGCAGGGATCAAACCTGAAGCCCCTGCAGTGGAAGCTCAGAGTCTTACATAACTATCGGACCCCCAGGGAATTCCCCCAGAGAGCACTTGACCTGGAGTTCAAGCCCAAGACCCAAGATCTAATGCCAGGCCTTCTATCTACCATGGGAATAGTCTCAGACACCCACAGGATCATTCTCTGCCTGCTTCTTCATCCGGGAAGGTGGAAGAGGCATTTTTCTCGTCCATTCTGAGGATCCAGCAGGTGGGAGACTGCACACGGATGGCCAGCCTTTCGTCTGCCATCGACCTTGTTTACTAACACAAACTTCAATCAGAGAAGAATTTATGTCTCCCCAGCGGCGTCCTTGCAGCTCAAGGTGGCATGTGTGACAAGAGTGGGGCCCCTCCAGGCCTCTCCCCCTCGTAGCTGAAGCCAGTGCACATTCCAGAGTCCTCAGGAAGGGTCTGTGGGGCCTTCACTCCACCCCAGGGCTGGCAGGGCCCTTCCTGTGCCCTTTTATACAATAAAACACCTGAGGCCTCACTGGTGTTGGTCCGGTCTCCATTCCCCCAGATCCTGCCTCCACAACAGAACTCAAAAATCTGGAAAATTTTTTCTCCACCTGCTGCCTCATGTGCACAGAGCAGAGACAGCAGAACGTTTATCCTCATGAAGATCAGACCTCAAGGGCTGACTTGTCCACAAGGGACCACGCAAAAACCGTGATGGAACCCGATTCCCGTCATGAGGTGCAGTGGAAAGGAATATGGGATTGAAATCCAGTCTCCTGGCTTGGCCATAGGCAGGTACCTGAAATTCTGCCTCCCCGTCATATCCTCTGCACCCCCGGGCCCTGTGCCGTCCGGCGTGGCAAAGCCCAGGAGAGTACTCTGCAAGTGATGCGGTGTTATGCAGAGAAGAGGTGCCCAACAGCAGCGGTCCATAACCTGGCACCAGGGACTGGATTCACGGAAAAGACAATTTTTCCACAGACCGGGATGTGTGTGTTGGTGGTGGGGGGCGCGGTTTCGGGATGATTCAAGTACGTTACATTTACTGTGCACTTTATTTCTATTATTATTCCATCAGCTCCACCTCGGATCATCCAGTATCAGATACCAGAGGCTGGAGACCCCTGCCCTACAGATGTGCCCTGTTCTGCTTCAGGACTTGGCAAGACATCATGATTTTAAACGGAAATGTTTCTGTCATGGTAAAATTACTTAGGTTTTCAAAAAAGATCAAAGTGAACTCAAGAGCCTCCTGAACCAACAACTGCCATTTCAGTACAGTTACCCTCCAGTCACCGGAGGGTCCCCGGCAGTACCCTCCAGTATCTCGTCCCGATCAGCATTATACTTTGTTCAGAATCATTCATGAAACAAATGATCACTAAGCTTCAGGCACCACACTAGGCGCTGCAGATCCAGCCATGGACAACCACAGAAGACAGCGTCCTTGTTCTCACGGTCTAAGGGGGAGAGACAGCAAACAAACAAACATCCAGTGTGTCGGTGGTGAGGGCTGTAAAACCCAAAGCGGGGCCTCCCTGGTGGTCCAGTGGTTAAGAATCCACCCAGTAATGCAGGGCACACGGCTTCCATGCCTGTCGGGGAACTAAGGTCCTATGTGTCTCGGGGCAACCAAGCCTGTGCACCGCAACCACTGGGCCCGCGAGTCGGAACTAAAGAGTCCGCGCCCCGCAATGAAAATCCCACATGCCACAGCAAGAGCTGACACAGATAAACGGATTGATAAAAACTTAAAGAAACAACCCACAGCACAGTAAGGGAAGCGCTTTTATACCAGGTGATGAGAGGCCTTTTCTGAGAAGGTGATCGTAGAGCCCAGACGCAAAGGGAGTAGGGGACAGTGAACCATGGGGAGGTGGTGGGGGAGGCTGCGAGAGGTCAGAGCCCCGCTGCATGGGGGAGGAGGGCGCACAGCCAGAGGGCCTTGAAGCATGCGGACAAGACTTTGGATTTTATTCTGAGTGAAGTAGGAAGCCATCAGAAGGTTCTGAGCACAATACGACACATATTTAAATTTCACTTCCCAATTTCTCTGGCTAGTATATAGAGCCGTGATTAATTTTTGCATACTTACCACCTATCATGGAAAAAGCAAGAGAGTTCCAGAAAAACATCTATTTCTGCTTTAGTGACTATGCCAAAGCCTTTGACTGTGTGGATCACAATAAACTGTGGAAAATTCTGAAAGAGATGGGAATACCAGACCACCTGACCTGCCTCTTGAGAAATCTGTATGCAGGTCAGGAAGCAACAGTTAGAACTGGACATGGAACAACAGACTGGTTCCAGATAGGAAAAGGAGTATGTCAAGGCTGTATATTGTCTCCCTGCTTATTTAACTTATATGCAGAGTACATCATGAGAAACGCTGGACTGGAAGAAACACAAGCTGGAATCAAGATTGCCGGGAGAAATATCAATAACCTCAGATATGCTGATGACACCACCCTTATGGCAGAAAGTGAGGAGGAGCTAAAAAGCCTCTTGATGAAAGTGAAGGAGGAGAGCGAAAAAGTTGGCTTAAAGCTCAACATTCAGAAAACGAAGATCATGGCATCCGGTCCCATCACTTCATGGGAAATAGATGGGGAAACAGTGGAAACAGTGTCAGACTTTATTTTTTGGGGCTCCAAAATCACTGCAGATGGTGACTGCAGCCATGAAATTAAAAGACGCTTACTCCTTGGAAGAAAAGTTATGACCAACCTGGATAGTATATTCAAAAGCAGAGACATTACTTTGCCGACTAAGGTCCGTCTAGTCAAGGCTATGGTTTTTCCTGTGGTCATGTATGGATGTGAGAGTTGGACTGTGAAGAAGGCTGAGCGCCGAAGAATTGATGCTTTTGAACTGTGGTGTTGGAGAAGACTCTTGAGAGTCCCTTGGACTGCAAGGAGATCCAACCAGTCCATTCTGAAGGAGATCAACCCTGGGATTTCTTTGGAAGGAATGATGCTAAAGCTGAAACTCCAGTACTTTGGCCACCTCATGCGAAGAGTTGACTCATTGGAAAAGACTCTGATGCTGGGAGGGATTGGGGGCAGGAGGAGAAGGGGACGACCGAGGATGAGATGGCTGGATGGCATCACGGACTCGATGGACGTGAGTCTGAGTGAACTCCGGGAGATGGTGATGGACAGGGAGGCCTGGCGTGCTGCGATTCATGGGGTCGCAAAGAGTCGGACACGACTGAGCAACTGAACTGAACTGAACTGATGGTTTTTCCAGTAGTCATGTACAGATGTGAGAGTTAGACCATAAAGAAGGCTGAGAGCTGAAGAATTGATGCTTTTGAACTGTGGTGTTGGAGAAGACTCTTGAGAGTCCCTTGGACTGCAAGGAGATCCAACCAGTCCATTCTGAAGGAGATCAACCCTGGGATTTCTTTGGAAGGAATGATGCTAAAGCTGAAACTCCAGTACTTTGGCCACCTCATGCGAAGAGTTGACTCATTGGAAAAGACTCTGATGCTGGGAGGGATTGGGGGCAGGAGGAGAAGGGGACGACAGAGGATGAGATGGCTGGATGGCATCACGTGAGTCTGAGTGAACTCCGGGAGATGGTGATGAACAGGGAGGCCTGGCGTGCTGTGATTCATGGGGTCGCAAAGAGTCGGACACGACTGAGCGACTGAACTGAACTGAACTGAACTGAACCACCTATCCTGTGATTTTGCTAGATTCACTTCTTCGTTCTAGTGGCATGTGTATAGATTACTTAGAATTAGGTCTGCTGCAAACAAGATCATTTCACGTCTTCCTTTCTGTCCAAGCTTCTTGCCTTTTATTTCTCCTGGCTGGCTTTTTAAACTGTTTTATTCCATGTTTTGGCTGTGCTGGGTCTTCACTGCTGTGAGTGGGCTTTCTCTAGTGGCACGTGGGGGCCACTCTTCATTGTGGTGCACAGGCTTCTCACTGAGGTGGCTTCTCGTTGCCAAGTACGGGCTCTAGGGTGTGTAGGCTTCAGCAGAGTGATGCACAAGCCTCATTGCTCCTAGGCATGTGGAATCTTCCAGGACCAGGGATCAAACCCATGTCCCTTGCATTGGCAGGCAGATTTTTAATCACTAGACCACCAGGGAAGCTCAAATAGCTTATTATTTTTGCTTTAAACCATCAATTGTCTTTCAAAGAAACTTTAAAATAAAAAAAACATTATTTTATATTTACCACATATTTCTAATTTCTGGCTCTTTTCATTCCTTTATACAGATCCGTTTTACATCTGGTGGCACTTCCCTTCAGGCTAAAGACTCCTTTAATGATTCCTATACTGACAGTCTCCAGGGAACAATTTTTTCTCAATTTCTGTCAATCTGAAAATGTCTTTGTTTTACATTTATTTTTGAAAGACAATTTTTTTCAGAACTTTAAAGACGGCATCCCATCGTCTTCTAGTTTGCATTGTCTTGGGTAAGAAGTCAATTATATCATTGTTTTTGTTACCTTATATGTAATACACTTAACCTCTGAATGACATGGGGGTTAATCTGTGTATAACTTACAGGCATCCCTCCATATCTGTGGTTCCTCTGCATCCATGGATTCAACCAAGCACAGACCATGTACTACAGTATTTACTACTTAAAAATATTCGTGTATAAGTGAACCCACACAGTCCCAACCCATGTTGTTCAAGGGTCAACTGTATATCTTTTTTCTTCTGGCTGCTTTTAAACCTTTGTTTTCAGCAACCCAATTCTGGTGTGCCTAGGTGTGGTTTTCTCTGGGTATACCATGCCTGGGGTTACTTGAAATTCTAAAATCTGTGTGTTGAGATTTTTTTTTCATCAAATTTGATGATACTTCTTCAAACATTTTTTCTGCCTCAATCTCTCTCCTTCTAGAATTCCAATTAAACGTCAGATTACTTGATATTATCTCTCACATGGCACTGAGGCTCTGTTCTTTTTTTTTTTTTTTTTCAATTATTTTTTCACTCTGTATTTCAGTTTGAATGGTTACTATTGATCTACCTTAAAGTTCACTGATATTTCTTCTATACAGCCCAAACTGCTGTGGAATCATCTGGTGAATTTTTCATTTCAGATACTATATTTTTTGGTTCTAGAATTTCAATTTGGTTGTTTCTTAAATTTCCATTTCTTCACTCAAATTCCTATCGGCTTACTCATTATGTTTCTATGCTGCTGCTGCTAAGTCACTTCAGTCGTGTCCGACTCTGTGTGACCCCATAGACGGAAGCCCACCAGGCTCCCCCATCCCTGGGATTCTCCAGGCAAGAATACTGGAGTGGGTTGTCATTTCCTTCTCCAATGCATGAAAGAGAAAAGTGAAAGTGAAGTCGCTCAGTCTGTCCGACTGTTAGTGACCCCATGGACTGCAGCCCACACCAGGCTACTCCGTCCATTGGATTTTCCAGGCAAGAGTACTGGGGTGGGGTGCCATTGCCTTCCCCGATGTTTCTATGAGTGTATATCTAATGAGCTTTTTTCTTTTTGCTATCAGTCATATTGCTTACGTCTTGCGATTTTTTATTGCATGCTGGATATTATAGATAACAGTTTAAATAGTGTTGAGTTTTATTCTGGCAGACAGCTGGCTGACTGGTACATCATCCTAACCCTAATGAGGCCTGTTTGTAGGTCTTGTTATTAATGTTACGGGTTACGCGTGGCCCTCTCTATAGACTGAAGCAGCCCTGTTCCTAAGGTGCGGCGTTCCTGTCATCGCCGGTGTTTAGTAAGAGCTCCTCAGTCTGGCAGGATAGAGCGCTAGGTCTCCCAAGACTGCGTGACCTCCAGAATCTTTGTTCAGCTCACTATTTGCTCCTGAGTATTGTTCTCTGCTGAGCCTCCAAGCACCCTGGCCTGTGTAAACACAACTCAGTATTATGTAAGTCTCTAGGCAACCACTGCGAAGGTTTCTGAAGTCTCTGCTCAGAGCCTTCCTGTCCAGTACACTGTGTCCCACAGATTCCAGCTGCTACAGCACCCCCAAATCCTGACCTCTGTTTCCTCTGCCCAGCTCTCTGTTGGTCTCTGCTCCACTCTGCCTTGGTTCCTCCTCAACAGCAAGCCAGGGAGGATGTGGAGCTTGCCCCACATACTTTCACTTGAATCACAGGCCACTCAGTATTGCTCCATTCCTGAAAACACTTGCTTCATATATTTTGCCCAGTACCAAAAATTGGGGCTTCCCTGGAGGCTCAGTCAGTAAAGAATCCACCTGCAGCTCAGGAGAGTGCCTGCAATGCAGGAGACCCGGGTTCGATCCCTGGGTCGGGAAGATCTCCTGGAGAAGAAAATGGCAACCCACTCCAGTATTCTTGCCTGGGATATTCCAGGGACAGAAGAGCCTGGCAGGCGACAGTCCATGGGGTCACAAGAGTTGGATACAACTAAGCAACTAAATCGAATCAATCATCAAAATTGTTGGGAAAAGAGTAAATTCAATATTTATTACTCCACCATGCCTGGGACTGGAAGTCTTTTCATATTCTGACTCTGGCTGCTGTGTGGAAGAAAACTGCAAAATGAACGACCTACCCTAAGACCACCTAAAGAAGGCCAATGAGGGAGTTTTTCTTCAAACAGAAAATGCAATGCTTTGACATCTGTTAAACACCTGTGCAAATCTGGCAAGACATCAGGAGTAAAATATACTTTCAGATAAACCCATAGGAGCGTGAAGCCAGTCCTCGTCTCTGACACCAGGTAGAGACCCGAGGTTTGGAAGGCTCGAGTACGAGGACATACTCCCAGAGCTTTTCTGGTTGAGCTCAGCCACAGCCAGAGCAGAAGCGGGCAGCGCTCCCTCCTCATTCAAAGCTGGCCATCTCATCCAGGAAATCCACCATGAGCACAGAGGAGCCAAAATGTGTGGACTGGAGAGCTCCAAGGTCACACTCAAGAGGCAGGTTCTCATTTACTCCTTTCATTGTTTTGTTTTTTTTTTGATGTGGACCATTTCTAAAGCCTTTGTTGAATTTTTTATAATACCAAATACATCGTGTTTTGGTTTTGTGGCCGCAAGGCAAGTGAGATCTTAGCACCCCAACAAGGAATCGAACCTGCACCCCCTGTGTTAGAAAGCAAAGTCTTAACTACTGGACCGCCAGGGAAGTCCTTGAGTCTCATTGAGACAATTTCAAGTCCTCAGCTTTGGGGCAGAAATGGGTCACACGCTATTACTCCTGCAAGGACAGGACAAGGTCAATCCTCAACAAGTTATTTTCTGAGCAAATGTCTGCCCTTCACTGCAAACAGGGGTCTGGGTACAGGGAAACTGGCAGTCTTCCCCAGCTACCCTGCCAGCTAACACCAGGGCTTCTCCCATCCACAGCCTGCCAACGGCTTGCCGCCCTAACAGTTTGTCAGGGAACAGGAAGATTTTACCAGCCAAATAAAAACCCAACTCATACTCACCCTGTTGCTGTGAATGTCAATCAGGCAGACAAAACACCTGAAAGAGCCGCCCCCTTCCTTCCCTGGTACAAGCTGCCGCTTGCCCTGGACAACAGACCAAGGCTCGGGTGTCAAGTGGCTCCCAGATCCAATGACCCTCCCCACCTCCACTCCCGGCACTGCCTCCATCAGTAGAGCAGCAATGTCCAGAATCCACTTGAGAAGTGGCCTGAACCTCACAATTTCCAGTACAAGTAGTGTGTGCACAAGTGAATGTCACTTACACCTTGCCTGTCTTCTCTCAGCCTGGACCAAGTCCCTACATTCATTTTTAGGAACAGCCAGAAGAATCCAAAGGCTGGATCCTGGTGGCTCAGATGGTAAAGAATCTGCCTGCAAAGTGGGAGACTCAGGTCAGATCCCTGGATCAGGAAGATCCCCTGGAGCAGGGACTGGCTACCCACTCCAGTATTCTTGCCTGGAGAATTCCATGGACAGAAGAGCCTGGTGAGCTACAGTCCATGGGGTNGCTCAGATGGTAAAGAATCTGCCTGCAAAGTGGGAGACTCAGGTCAGATCCCTGGATCAGGAAGATCCCCTGGAGCAGGGACTGGCTACCCACTCCAGTATTCTTGCCTGGAGAATTCCATGGACAGAAGAGCCTGGTGAGCTACAGTCCATGGGGTCACAGAGTTGAACATTACTAAGTGACTAACAGAGAGAGAGAAGAATCCTAAAGGCTCAGAGGTCTACACAGAAGAAGCCCACTGCCCCAAATTTGCTCCAAGCTTTTAAACAATGCTATGTTTCAAAGCTTAATGGAGATGCTAACAGCGGAGGCTGGACAAGTATGTCCTGAATTTAAGCCTCACACAGTGAATCAGCGTTTCAGAAACTCTGCTTCCTCAGACACTCCTGTGAGAGCTATCTGGCGAAGATTTAGAAGAGATTGGCAGAGAGCTGTCAGGCAATTTCTGCATGAAGTTTCTGTGCATGCCACAAAATTCATATTTTCCAGAGCCCTAGACAGCAGTAGCAAACTCTTAAAGTTTCCTCACGGTATTTCCCTTATGATATTAGATTCCCTGGGCTTCTCATGGGGAGCTTATTTGTTCATGAAATTATTTTCTTTATTTGGTTCACTTTTCTTTTGATTTACATACAACAGCTCTGCAGGGCTCCCTGGTAGCTCAGCTAGAAGAGAGTCCACTTATAATGCGGGAGACCTGGGTTGGGAAGATCCCCTGGAGAAGTGAACAGCTACCCACTCCAGTATTCTGGCCTGCAGAATTCCATGGACTATACAGTCCATGGGGTCACAAAGAGTCGGACACGACTGAGCAACTTTCACTTTCATAAAGAGAGGTAGGCAGGTAGGGAAGAATTCCTATTCCTAAAGTCTGAGAACGCAGTCATGATCTTTAGATAAACGGTCCCAGAGGAGGTTCATTTGTTTCCATGTCATCTGGACCTGGGCAACTGTCATCAGGGACTTCCCTGGTGGCTCAGCAGTAAAGAATCCATCTGCCAGGTTCAATCCCTGGTTGGTTGCCCTAGAGAAGGAAAGGGCAACCCACTCCAGTGTTCTTGCCTGGGAAATCCCACGGACAGAGGAGCCTGGCAGGCTACATAGTCCATGGGGGTCTCAAAGAGGTGTGACTAGGCAACAACAAACTGTCGTCAAGCCACTCAGGAAGCCTCCAGATGCAATGAGCTGAGCTGTCAGGCTGTGCGACGACGGGAGCGCGACAACGGGAGCGCACGGGGCCTGGCACAAGGGAGCCGCCCCTCCCCTGCACATTCCAGCTCTGACCTGCGAAGGCCCTTTGAAATCTGACTCCAGGCTAAGCTGGCCTCCCAGGGAACCCAGCCAGGCACTGAATCCTCCATCTGCCAGCGCACCGAGCACCTGGCCAGCTGCTCTTCTCCCCCGCTTTCCTTTTGGCCAGAGGAATCCTGTTTCTGTGCCACCTGTGAATTCACAGAACCTGTCCCCAGGTCCAAAGCCCATGGGCGGGCATGACAAAGGGGCAGTGATCTGGCTGAGAGATGACAGCAAGAAAGTGAGTGGGTAGCAGGGCTCGGGCAGCTTTCAAAAGGGGTGACTGATCCGGAAGGAGGAAATGAATGCATTTTGTGCAGGTTCTCAACCCTCCGGCTTAATTAAACATCCACCAGCAGTAAGCCCGTCTTGTCATCTGTCCTTCCTCCTCCACATCGCACTGAGGGGAACGCTGTTCCCTCCCCAAGACTGGCACCACCTCCCACCTGGGCTCTATGCCCTCCTCCGGAGGCTCCACCCACGGGAGCAGATTTCAGAGACCTCTGGTAGAGGGGGTGGGCAGGACCACCCCGGGGCAGGACACCCCCACATGCTTTTTATGAAGAGCAGCTATTTTCTTTGGAACACATCCTGAGAAGTCCCTTGTTTTCCAAACCACCACTCCCAGGACCCCTGGAACCAGTCAGCTCTGGCTCACCATGACAGTTCTCCCCAAACAAGGAGCAGCCTGGAAGCCACGCAGGTCAGGTAGGGGTTAAGGTGTTCCTCCCTCCCACCCTGCCCCCTGTCAGAGTGTGGGCTTAGCGTC
Source organism: Oreotragus oreotragus (assembly GCA_006410675.1). Classification (NCBI taxonomy): domain Eukaryota; kingdom Metazoa; phylum Chordata; class Mammalia; order Artiodactyla; family Bovidae; genus Oreotragus; species Oreotragus oreotragus. Next base: position 90,747 of record SJYX01010749.1, read on the forward strand.
CTCCAGGCCCAGGCCTGTTTAGAGGGGGACCCCGGCCAGGGCCGCCCCAGTGCACACGTTTGCTTTGCTGCCAAGTGGCACTGATAACTGCACCCAAGGAGTTGGCAGGACTCAATCGGGTGATGCAGATCCACTGTTCAGCTCAAGGGTGCACACAATGACCTCTCAGCAAAAGGGGCCATTCAGGACTCAGGTTCCGGTGACCTTGCAGAAAAGAGAGAATCAGAAAAATCTAAGAAACCGTTCACTTGTCAAGAAAGGGTGAGAAGTTGTCCTCAACCCCATATGGCTGCCAGGAAGGGGAGGACACAGCAGTGCACGTCCAGCCTCCAGGCCTGAGGCTCACACAGCTGTGTTTGTGCAGAGCAGCTAGGAAACAAATGTCACACCTATGTTGCTGGCTGAGCATTATAAACTTTGACTGGGATTTTTTTTTTTTAATTCTTTCCAAATAATTTTTCTGATATTTAGCCTACTGCAAATTCCTCACTCATCTCAGCTTCAGTGTTCACATCTGGAAAATACAGAAGTTGGGTCTATTCTTGTTCCAAGATTCCGCAAGTGGGGTCTCACTTATGGGGTGTTTACACCCAGAGTTCTGGAGGTGGCCTGGTGGGAAGGGGTCCTGGTGGGACAAGCCCAGTTACCCGGGCTGGGTGTGGATCTGAGAGGCGGGGGCCCCACCACGCCTGTGAGTCTGCTCCCAACACAGCACATCCCTAATGCTTCCTGAGCTCAGATGGCTCGTCCTTCAAAGGGGCTCGGTAATTCTGGCTCTACTCATGTCAGTTAATGGGGGGCCCTGACAAGACTGTGGGGTGCAAGCTGTGCCATGAAAAAAAAAAAAAAAATGGTGGTTCTGAGAACCTCCCTGGCGGTCCACTGGTTAAGACTCCAAACCTCCACTGCAGGGGGCACTGTTTCAATCCCTGGTCAGGGAACCAAGATACCGCACGCCAAAGGGAATGGCAAGAAAGGAAGCAAGCAGGGAGGGGGAAGAAAGAGATGGTTGTTCAGATGGAGAGGTTTCTCCAGACTGTGGGACCCTTTGAGTGACGGATGCCCCCGAGGCTTGGCCTCAGGTGCCAACCCACAGCACTGCCTGAGGAGCCTGGGCCTTCTCCGTGGACAGAGCACAAGGTTGGGCACCGAACAGACAAAGCTGACCAGACACGGTCCATGCCCTGGGATGCCCTCAGCTGACACTGTGCCCCCTTAGTGTGTGAGGTCCAGGTGTGTCCAACATCATGCCCAGATCAGTGCCAGGGTCAGGAGGGAGACGACTGCAGGAACAGGAGCTGCCCAGCCTCTGCCGGACAGGGTGCCCGTGGCCCCCCGTGGCCTCCTGAACCCAATAGCTGGTGCCCAAGGCCAGGCCAGCACTCCAAGGCAGAAATTACCTGCTGAGCCTCAAAGCTGGGCCAGTCTGAAAACCTGCAGACGCTTTTCTTTCTTCCCCAAACTGTTCAATTCACATGATTAAACCACAGAAACCCCGAGCACACCGATAGCTCAGCTCGCATGCATCTCACATGGCAATGTGAAAACCACAGAGGTAACAGCATGTGCCCATCCTGCATACCAGGTCCTGGAAAAATGTTCTTTCGAGAACAACGCTGACACCCATGTGATTAAATGCTTTACGGTTCCACCTGGCTGACTCATCTGATGGTAACCCAAGTGCCAGGCCCCTCCCTACTCCTTGTTTTGCTGTAGCTGGGAGTGACACCCACCGGTATCTGGGACCACACACCTGTGCCAGAGGTTGCGGAGAATGGGCAAGGTGCAAGGGACCTCAAAGCATTTGGCAGTTTATTAAGGTTCCTTTGAACAAAAAGGTAGTTTGCAAAACGGAGACGGGAATGGCAACCCACTCCAGTATTCTCTCCTGGAGAATCGCACGGACAGAGGAGCCTGGCAGGCTACAGTCCACGGGGGCTCAAAGAACTGGACACGACTAAGCAACTTTCACCACGCAACAACACAATAAGGACAGCAGTCGGAGGAGGGCGGGCTGTGGACAGGCATGGGTTCAGGAAGGCTCGGCCACCCAGGTGTGCTGCGGGCTGAAGGTCAACAGCGAGCACGCTGATGCCTCTCCTGTCTGCCACTTGCACCTCGGGGGTGACCTGGCCGTGCCCACTAGGCCCAGCTCTGTCTCAGGTGGGCTGGGGTCACGCCAGCAGCTGACCTGCTGCTCAGAACCCCTGCTCATCCAGCTGGGCGAGTGCCAGGTACAGACAGTCTTCTTCCCCTCAACCTCCCTAGGCCCAGGATAGCCCCCCAAGAGAGACCTCCACTGTGGCTCCGGGCTGCCTGCCTTCCGCCCCCGCCTGGCATGGCTGCCCCCTCCCCACTGCAGCCCTGCTGAAGCAGCTGAGCTAATTCTGGGCTCCCTGCCACCCGCACAAGCCCACGCTGCACATGCTCTGACTCATTTTGGAGGCGCCTAGAAGCAGGGGCCAGGAGACAGGCCGCAAGGCACCCACGGGTGCCCCATTAGCCCTGGGCCAAGGGTCCTTGGGCCTGCAGGGAGGCCTGTCATCACCTCCACAAATCACACTGAGTGGGACATGAGCCCCGATTTTGAACTCCGTGGATGCCTTGAGATGTCCAGCTATATGCTGATAGTACACAGTCTGGGAGTTAAAATCTGGAGTTAAAAATTGAACCTGTCTTACTGTTTACCATCCGGACCCGTATGGCATGTGAAAATTTCTCACCCAATTGCCAACAATCTCAAACCTAAAAGGCATTAGATCAGAAAAGCAGGGAGATTTTACATCTAAAAGCTCAATTCAGCCTAAATCAAAACCATTTCCTGAACATCTATCTGGTGTTATTCTTCCTTGTCCCTGGGACCTCAGGCAGAGTCTCCACCCTCAAAGAACTTCAGAGATGTTTCTGTCCTGCCCATAGTGGCAGGGGGTGGGGGGGTGTG
>SJYX01010750.1:7276-25931 GCA_006410675.1 Oreotragus oreotragus
AGACCAGGAGCTGACTGTGGCTCAGATCATGAACTCCTTATTGCGAAATTCAGACTTAAATTGAAGAAAGTAGGGAAAACCACTAGACCATTCAGGTATGACCTAAATCAAATCCCTTATGATTATACAGTGGAGGTGAGAAATAGATTTAAGGGCCTAGATCTGATAGATAGAGTGCCTGATGAACTATGGAATGAGGTTCGTGACATTGTATGGGAGACAGGGATCAAGACCATCCCCATGGAAAAGAAATGCAAAAAAGCAAAAAGGCTGTCTGAGGAGGCCTTACAAATAGCTGTGAAAAGAAGAGAGGTGAAAAGCAAAGGAGAAAAGGAAACATACAAGCATCTGAATGCAAAGTTCCAAAAAATAGCAAGAAGAGATAAGAAAACCAATAAATTGAATCAAATCAAATCATTCAAGTAACCAGACAAGCAAGCAATTCCAGTTCTGACTGGTTCTGCTTAAATAATATGATCATCCTTGAACCAGTTACAATCTAAATGGAAGAAATATTCTAATTGAAAGTTTGCCTGTGTGTGTTCCAATGACTGATTGTTAACAAATTATCCAAAAACTTAGTTGTGAAAAATGATCATTCATTTTGCTTGTGGATTCTGAAGGGCATGGTGGGAAGCCTTATGTGCTTCACTTGGTCTGCCAAGGCCTCTCAGAGTCAGGAGTCTGAAGTCTTTTGATGTTTCTCTCACACATAATCTGAAAGTTGATGTCAAATGGAGCTGAACAGCTTAGGAACAGAATAGGCAAAGCTATCTCTTACTCTATGTGGTCTCCTCACCTAAAGAAGATGTTTGAAGGCTGTAGCCAGACTTTTTACATGTCAGCTCAGAAATTCCAGAGAGAGCTAGATAGAAGTTGCATTGCTTTTTTCTTAGAATCAGAAACTATGATATTTAACTTCAGAAGAGTCTGAAGTCTTTTGATGTTTCTCTCACACATAATCTGAAAGTTGATGTCAAATGGAGCTGAACAGCTTAGGAACAGAATAGGCAAAGCTATCTCTTACTCTATGTGGTCTCCTCACCTAAAGAAGATGTTTGAAGGCTGTAGCCAGACTTTTTACATGTCAGCTCAGAAATTCCAGAGAGAGCTAGATAGAAGTTGCATTGCTTTTTTCTTAGAATCAGAAACTATGATATTTAACTTCAGACACATTCTATTCATTAAAGTAAGTTAATAATCCAATCAATATTTTAAAGACATATTTTATGAGAGGAGATTTAAAGAATTTGTGGACCTGTTTAAAACAACCTCAATGTTCCTAACTCTGGAAAAGGTAAGTTACACATTTTGATAGAAATTTCTAGTAGGTAGAAGGATATATAGCAAAAACAGGGGTGTTTGTACTTGATACCAGCATATGAGAGTATAATGCATAAATAGATATTATAATGAATTTCAGCATTAGGGGCCCAATATTATCTTATTAATTATAGCTTGCTGTTATAGTTCTATTGAGATGAACACTTAATTACACTGTCTTGGAATCACTGTCTGGTTTATTATTATACATTTTTATCAATCTTTCCATTTATGGGTATTAATATTGCTTTCTCTATCAATTGGTTGAAATAGATCTTTAAGCATTTTTTAAGGAGAATAAATTAGTTCAAATTTTTCTTGACCCCTATTTACTTTCAGGGGCTTTTATCTTAAAAAAAAAATAGTATCTTGTCATAAACTTTTATTTTCAACTTAAAATTACTGAGGATACTATGACTTTATATTGATAACATGAGTTTGTTTATTTTTTATTGTTAGTATGAAGTTCAGAGAAGGCAATGGCACCCCACTCCAGTACTCTTCCCTGGAAAATCCTATGAACAGAGGAGCCTGGAAGGCTGCAGTCCATGGGGTCGCTAAGAATCGGACATGACTGAGCAACTTCACTTTCATGCATTGGAGAAGGACATGGCAACTCACTCCAGTGCTCTTGCCTGGAGAATCCCAGGAACGGGGGAGCCCAGTAGGAGGCTGTCTATGGGGTCACACAAAGTCGGACACAACTGAAGTGACTTAGCAGCAGTATGAAGTTAACCTTTATTTTTGACTGTTTTTATACATATTATGGAATAAGATCTCTCTTCACTTCTCTGTGCATATATGGAAGTATCTTAAGAATTATATTGCATGACTCACAGTGAACATAACACATACAATACATATATTTTGTCTAGAAAGCATAAATGTGTATTTGTGTGTATGTGCTCAGTCATGTCTGACTCTTTGCAACTCCATGGACTGTAGGTCACCAGGCTCCTTTGTTCATGGAATTTTCTAGACAAATGTACTAGAGTGGGTTGCCATTTCCTACTTCAGGAAACTTCCCTACTCAGGGGTCCAACATGTGTTTCTTCCATCTCCTGTGTGATTCCAACTTTTGCCCTATTTGTTCTATCAGTAATCACAAATAATTTGCATTTTTTAAAATCACCAGTTACAGCCTCCATAGATATACTTGCATCTTTTATCTGTTAATTTTCACTTTGTTCTGTGAATTCTGGGAAAGCTTTTCAAATTGTTCTCCACATCTCTTCATTGATAACTTCTGATAATTCAAAACTATTTCCCAAACATTTTTCAGATAATGGAATAGATCATTTTCAGAATTAATATCTTCCTTTAAGTCTTTTGTATTTTGTTCAATATATTTGATTCTGTACTATATTTTCATGGGCTACAAGTTGTCAGTATTTACATTTTTTTTTCCTTTAAGAGCATTTGAATTTAATCTCTTCAACATTGCTTATCAAGAGATGGGGCATGTTAATTCTACTTCCATCTTTTTGACAGTGCCACTGTGTCTTGAATAACATCATTCATTTTAAGTTTTGAAACTGAAAAATGAGAGTCTTCCAACTTAGTTTTTGCTTTTCATTATTATGGCTATTCTGTAACTCTTGAATTTCCAATGGATTCTATTGTCAGTTTGCCAATTTCTGTGAAAGGTCCAGGTATTACAATAGTGAAAAAAGTGAAAGTTTCAGTCGCTCAGTCATCTCCAACTCTGCAATTCCGTGGACGGTGGCTGACCAGGCTCCTCTCTCCATGGAATTCTCCAGGCATAGAAACTGGAGTGGGTAGCCATTCCTTCTCCAGGGGATGTATCAGATCTTTCAATTAATCTTGGGACTACTGACATCTCAACAATATTGTCTTCCAATTTGTGAATATGTGATGCCTCTCTACTTATGCAAATCTTCCTTAATTTCTTTTAAGATGTTTCATAGATTTTAGTGTATAAATCCTACACTTCTTTTACTTAATTTTTTTCCTGAACTTTTTATTTGTTAATGCGCAAGAACATAAATGAAATTTGTTTATTGCTAATATATAGTAGTACAACTGATAGTTTATATTAATTTTATAATCTACAATTTGTTAAACTCATTTATTATTTCTGAGAGTGTGTGCATGAAATCTTTTGTAATTTCTGCATCCACTAGTATGCCATGTGTAAAAAAAATGCAAACTTTTCTATATTTGGCAAAACATAACTCTATTTCCTTGATTCTTGCATGTCTCATAGTTTTTGTTAAAATCTGAACAATTAATATAATGTAGTCACTATGCAAATAAGACTTTTGTTGGTTTGTGTGAATGTGTGTAAATTTCCTGACTACTAATAAATCCACATATTTTACTTAAATGTCTTGATCCAGTACATCTCCTAGATGTTACTGAGTGGTTGCATGCTTTAGGCACACCTTTAGTACTCCTTCAGTTCACAGTAGTGCCTTATCCTTCACTTTGAAGTTTCAGGATCAGCCAGAGGTGAGTTTTTAGGGCCTCTTCAGATCTTCCTGGACATATGAACTGCCTCAAATATGACCTTCCAGATTCTCAGGAATATGGTAGAGCTTTTCAAAACCTCCTATGAACATCGCATTTTCCATTTTTTCTTTTAAGTATTTGGTTGTTTTCCCATTTCTTCCAATTGTTAGCACTGGCTCAAGCAGTTGTGGTTTTAAACCATTGTAGGTAATTATTTTAAACAACTGTCCAGGGATGAAAACTTTTGACTCTGAATTCTGACTCATATTAAACAAGAGCAAGCTGTCCAATTTGGGTTTACAGGGCACTTACAGGCCATGTCAGAAAAAATCTGTATGAATGAGGCACTATGGGGTACTCCAAATTTATTCTACCTCTTCAGGGCACTAACTTTAGGATGTGCTTCTCATTCACCTGTTTTATATAGATGTACTTGATGAATGTTATCCCGTTTATGCAGTGAGCAAAAGGTACCTATCTCAAGATTAAAAATGCTATAAAACTTTGTGTAAAATTTATATTTACTAGAAAATGTTAAATGCGGTTTTTTTCTTTTTCTTTTTTATATTCAAGTATATTTCATTTACAATATTGTGTTTGTTTTAGGTGTATAACATAATGATTCAGTATTTTTGTAGTATATGTTCCATTATAGGTTACAATAAGGTGATGGATAAAATTCCCTATGTTATGCAATAAATACGTTTTGCTTATCTTTTTTTGTATGTTGTAGTTTGTAACTGTTAGTTCCATATTTTCTTAAGACTGAGAATAAGCCAAGATCACCCAATGTCATTATCTCAATCACCACAATTTTCAGTTTAGTTCAGTCGCTCAGTCGTGTCTGACTTTTTGCGACCCCATGAATCGCAGCACGCCAGGCCTCCCTGTCCATCACCAGCTCCTGGAGTTCACTCAGACTCATGTCCATCGAGCTGGTGATGCCATCCAGCTATCTCATCCTCTGTCGTCCCCTTCTCCTCCTGCCCCCAATCCCTCCCAGCATCAAAGTTGTTTCCAATGAGTCAGCTCTTCGCATGAGGTGGCCAAAGTACTGAAGTTTCACAAGGATGGTTCCAATTATCTGCTTTCACATACTATGTTGAAACAAATATCTTAAAAATATACACAATATGAAATATTTTCCTGATACTAACTTTGCAAATATATTCTATTTCTTTATCATCCCCAGTTTATTTTATCCTAGGTCGTCCCCTTCTCCTCCTGCCCCCAATCCCTCCCAGCATCAAAGTTGTTTCCAATGAGTCAGCTCTTCGCATGAGGTGGCCAAAGTACTGAAGTTTCACAAGGATGGTTCCAATTATCTGCTTTCACATACTATGTTGAAACAAATATCTTAAAAATATACCCAATATGAAATATTTTCCTGATACTAACTTTGCAAATATATTCTATTTCTTTATCATCCCCAGTTTATTTTTCAATTGTATCTTTGGAAAATAGTAAATATGACAACACTGAATGAGAATTTTATTTTTGGCCTTTTATATGTGCTTTCAAATGCTTCATTAAAATCTATTATCAAACCCAGAGATACAAAGATATTTTCCTTGGTTTTACTCTATTACTCTTACAGTTTTACTGTTTTTATACATATAGTATATATAGTGATGAGTCATCACTGAGTCATCAATGAGACACATTGCAGGGTCTGCCTGCAATGGTCTCTGGGTCAGGAAGATCCCCTGGAGAAGGAAATAGCAACCCACTCCAGTGATGAGTCATCAATATATATACTATGTGTATAAACGATACAATTGAAAAATAAACTGGGGATGATAAAGAAATAGAATATATTTGCAAAGTTAGTATCAGGAAAATATTTCATATTATAATATAGAAGTTCATATAAACAAAATAAAAGCAGAGACCTGATACAAAGAGGGCTAAGCTTATTGACAAGAAATTAAAAGCCACCTTTATCACACTTTTGTTTTTTAGTGTATATTTTTAAGATATTTGTTTCAACATAGTATGTGAAAGCAGATAATTAGGACCATCCTTGTGAATGACCACTAAAAATAAGTAATGTTAAATAAAGTAGGATATATATAATACATATGTTGTCATAACAGGTAGTAAAAGCAACAGATAAACAAGAGGTACTCAGAGCATATGGATGGATTTTAAAACATGAAGCTGTTAAAATATTATTGTATTATTACTGCTAAATGCTATATATGTCAGAGAAAGCAATGGCATCCCACTCCAGTACTTTTGCCTGGAAAATCCCATGGATGGAGGAGCCTGGTAGGCTGCAGTCCATGGGGTCGCTAAGAGTCCGATACGACTGAGCGACTTCGCTTTCACTTTTCACTTTCATGCATTGGAGAAGGAAATGGCAACCCACTCCAGTGTTCTTGCCTAGAGACAGGGGAGCCTGGTGGACTGCTCTCTATGGGGTTGCACAGAGGTGGACATGACTGAAGTGACTTAGCAATTAGCAATATATGTAGCTATACAATACAAACATAAAATAAAAATATAGTATACTTTATGTCGGGAGCCACATTAGGCATTACTGACAAAATGGAGGCATGGCCCTAAACCCCCTCCCTTTGTTCTGTAGGCACGGACCCGAAATGAAGCAGTTAGGCTTTGTGATTCTGACTTCTTTTTTCCTTTCCTCAGATGAGTTGACTGAAGAGAATATTAAGGTGCTTATTGTTTTTGAGAGGAACATGAGAAGGCATAAAGCCTTCTGCAGTTGTGCTCAAAGAAAAATTCATAAAGTTAACCACTGACACTTGTTCAAGGACTTTTACAAAAAAGTATTCCAGGGTGAGCACACAGGCCGCAGCTTGAGGCCATGGGAGGGATTGCTATCTGAAGCCCATTTGTGAGAAAAGTGTTTATGGCAAAGGAGTTTGCTGAATTTAGGGCTTAGGAATAATTAAAATAGTTCGAAGCTAAAGATTTAAGGATTGCTGTAATGTTAGCATATTCTACTATCAGTTCAGTTCAGTCGCTCAGTTGTGTCCAACTCTTTGCGACCCCATGAATCACAGCACGGCAGGCCTCCCTGTTCATCACCAACTCCTGGAGTTCACTTAGACTCACATCCATCCAGTCAGTGATGCCATCCAGCCATCTCATCCACGGTNAAAAGGATATCTTTTTTGGGTGTTAGTTCTAGAAGGTCTTGTAGGTCTCCATAGAACTGTTCAACTTCAGCTTCCTCAGCATTACTGGTTGGGGCGTAGACTTGGATTAATGTGATATTGAATGGTTTGCCTTGGTTTCTCTTACCTTGGATGTGATAATCTGATTAGTAAAATGGAAAGGAGAAACAAGTTCCCCTGGAGCAGCCATGGCTTCTGCCCTAAACTGTTGTTTCTTCAATCTGTCTGCCTTCAAGCCATGCATTATCTATTCTAGTTTCCAGAGTAGAGCACAGGCTGAACAAGGTAAGGAAATTGGATATCTATAACTCTTCCTAAATCCACATTAAAAAAAATAATCCTCAGGAACTCTAGGTGATTAATGCCTACTTTGACCAAGGTCTCAAAATAAGAGACACAGGGAACCTTAACTAGGATTATTCACAGGAATTATCTAATTAGAAAATTATCACTAATTACTAATGGAATGCTGAATGCCTCTGGAAAGTTATCTAATATTAGAAGAGCTATCCTGGGACACAACTTTAAAAGACTATTCATTTTAACTGGTATATAAACTTGAACCAGGGTATAAAGGTATTACAAGGCAGAAAGTTGCAGTGGTGGGTAAAACTAGAAATATACAATTCCATTAAAGGAACAGTTAAATAAATTATTACACATGCATACAACAATACTACAGTCTTGGTTTTATAAATAAAAAAATACAGACACGTATGTACATTTGTGCATGTGGGTGACATAGAAAATCACCAGGAAGGGGATTTAGGAGATGGGCAGAATGGGAAAGCTCATTTTAGTTTTTTTCATATACTTCAATACTGCCTGAATTTATTGCAATGTTCTTATTTTATAAAATTATCAGATATTATCCTTCTCACCTTTATGCTAAATGATTTGGATGAACATTTTTGTTTATATGAGTTGCAAGACAAACTCAGATCGATAAACTTACTTAGAACAAGGTACTGAAGTAACTAGCAAATAATGAGTTATTTCCACATCTGAGGAAACTGTAGCCAAAGATATTGATTTTTGCCTGGGTTGATACTGATTCCTTTCAATCTTCAACTCAGAGTACTCCATATCAGCACCTTCTAGGTCCCAGGTGTTGGTAAGAACCTAGTCACCAGAGCAACAAAAAGTGCTGTCTTGCCTCACGATTTCCACTTGCAGTTCCTACTTTCATTTTATCCACTGTACAGAAAGTGAAAGTGCAAGTCACTCAGTTGTGTCTGACTCCTTGCAACCTTGCAACTCCTTTTCAGTCCATGAAATTCTCCAGGCCAGAATATTGAAGTGGGTAGTCTTTCCGTTCTCCAGGGGATCTTCCCAACTCAGGGATCAAAAGCAGGTCTCTTGCATTGCAGGCGGATTCTTTACCAGCTGAGCCACTGTCACAGAAAGGGAATGACGAACTTGAGGACAGAGATAAGGATTTGGCTTGAATTCAATGTGAATGGTCTTAGGTTCAATATTCCTTGATGGAATCAGGGCTCCTTTTGTCTAACAGCATGTGTTACACAGATGAAAGAGAGTTCCAATTCTGTTCACTACATCTTACTCTTGTGAGCTAGGGCTGTCACCATTCTCACCGAAAAGGAACAGTCAAAATCATTTGGATGTGAAAGACAACACAATAATCACCACTTGCCTCAAAATCCAACTTGCATTTCACCCCCAAAAATAGTAGCCTTCTCACTGGAAAGAGAATTGGCTACTGTTTAATTTGCCCGATTTGGGTTTCTGTTAAAAATTTTCAGAAACAGCCATTAATTCTGGTAGAAAAAAATTAAGCTGAGCAAGTCAGAGTAAAAAGTATTTGCATATTCTTTCATTGAAGGAAATGTATTTCCAATACAACACTACTGTTTTTTAAAAGTACATTGGAAGGTTGAGCCAGGATCTGATGAATCTGCTATGAAGCCTGGTATCTGACCTTCACAGAAAATGACAACTGAGACTACTTTTCTTATGGATTTTCCTGAACAGGGATACAGTTTGGTGTTGGGAGTAACGTTGAGTGTAATGACCATGAAGTCGCACCAGGGTCAGATTCAGTTCAGTTGCTCAGTTGTGTCCAACTCTTTGTGACCCCATGGACCGCAGCACACCAGGCCTCCCTGTCCATCATCAACTCCCGGAGTTTACTCAAACTCATGCCCATTGAGTCGGTGATGCCATCCAACCATCTCATCCTCTGTTGTCCCCTTCTCCTCCCACCTTCAATCTTTCCCAGCATCAGGGTCTTTTCAAATGAGTCAGCTCTTCCCATCAGGTGGCCAAAGTTTCGGAGTTTCAGCTTCAGCATCAGTCCTTCCAATGAATATTCAGGATAGATTTCCTTTAGGATTGACTGGTTGGATCTCCTTGCAATCCAAGGTGTTGTAGACACGCGTTCCGGGAAACAAACTCACTTAGAAGGATGATGCAGATAGTGGAGTGCAGTTTATTACACCGGAGGGCCCAAGGCAAAGTCTCTTCTTAGCCAAGGACCCCAACCAATTTTTGTGAAAACCTATATACCCTAAGTGTATGTGCCCAAACCCACTTCCCAAATTCCCTGAAACTAGTCTGAACAAAGGAAGAGAAAGATGCAATCAAAGTTAACCCATGATTCATATGCCTTAAGCCTAGGCAGTTAACAGCGGACAATTATCAATAGGCCTGTGGTCATACCCCAATAAGCATAATAGAATTTATGATTCTATCTGGTTACACAGATAATTAGGCTATTATTTTAGGCAGTGGAGAGTCTAGATATGAGTCCTGGGGTTCTTCCATCCAGGAAGTCTGATTTTCCAGTTGGTATGTCATTTCCATAGATACTGGGCATATAGCTCAAAGTCCACAGTCTGGCCCAAGAAGGAGCTGGATGACACCAACCTCTGGGTTTCATAATACAGTGTAAAATGCAGGATATACAAAGCAGAACTATCAAGGCAACTATAACAATGGTAAATATAGTTTTCCACCAATCACCCTTCACCCAAGATAGGACTGAAATCCAAAAAGAAAGATCATCATCAGACATCGCTTTTACCTTTCATGTCATTTAGGGTGGCTGATATATTGCCAGATAAATCAGGAATATATACCCAACATTCAACATTAATTATAGCACATGTCCCTCCTTGTGCTGTTATTGTTAGTCTGAAGATGATACCAGCAAGTCCTTGTAGCAGCAGTTGATTGTAGAGCTTCACCTCTTGTTTTTTTTAAGATGATCTTGGTTTCACAGGGATCAGTGGGGTCCTTTTGTATAGTCCACTCGGCGTCCTCTGGGTCTGCGTGGTATTCTCTCTTCACCCTTATGTGGAGGATCCAGAGAGTGACACCTGCAACTTTAACTGCCGTAGGAGTGGTTAGAACAACAGTGTATAGACCCTTCCAATGTGGGGCCAAGGAGTCGTGTTTCCAGTCCTTAACCCATACCTGATCCCTGGGCACAAAATCATGAATCTGTTCCCCAAGGGAGAATGGCACCCTTTCTTGTACAAACTTAGTTACCCAATTTATTACCTTACCCAGTTCCATCTGCTGTGAAATCTCATCTCCCCTTACCTGAAGCAAATTTGTTGACATCTGTTTTATTATGGGAGGGGGCCTCCCATACACAATTGGGACCATGGGGTCATCCTGAGTCTGAGCAGGGCCATAGGAAGCAAGTCTACCCAGGAGCAGTCAGTCTCTATGATCCACTTGGAGAGTCTCTTTAAGGATCTGGTTGGTTCATTCCACCATCTCAGAACTCTGGGCCTCTATGCAGTGTGCAGTTTCTATTTGATGTTTAAAGTTTTGCTTACTTGTTGTACTAAATCAGCTATGAAAGCCAGGCCATTGTCTGGTCCAATGCTGGTAGGAAATCCAAATCTGGGAACTCTTTCCCTAACCAGGCACCAGGTTACTTCTGATGCTCTTTCAGTCCAGGCAGGAAAAGCTTCTACCCATCCCAAGAAAGTACATATCATGACCAGCAGGTAACAGTAGTGTCAGTCAGGTTTCATTTCAGTGAAGTCCACTCCCAAGTGTTCAAAGGGCAGTGTGCCTTTCAGCTGAATCTCCGGAGGTTTTTGTCTGTGCCGAGACACAGCATTAACCTGTGAGCAGGCAGTATGGCCTAGGTGTGTCACTTGGTGTGTTTGGCTTACCAGAGTGTGTGCCAGCTTCTCTGGTACCAATAATTCTGCTTTGGCTAACTTGACAGCCGTTGTCTTTGTTTTATCAGGCTAGTGCCATAAGTATATAGGACCCAATTAGGGTCTGGAATCTTGTGTCCTTCTTTAAAACAAACCCCAGATATATTATCTCCTCCTTGCAGATCTGTGCCTTCTTCAACACCTGATAACCTGCTTCCATCAGCAGCTGGAGTAGTGTTTTTGTCTCTTCCCAGCATTTTTTCTTGGTCTCGGCAGCCAGCAGCAGGTCATCCACGTATTGTAGGAGCCAACATCTGTACTTTTCCGGGTGGAATGAGTCCAAGTCAGAAGCCAAGGCCTCCCCAAAGATGGCTGGGGAATTCTTAAACCCTTGTGGGGGAGTCCAGGTGAGCTACTGTTTGGTGTCCCCGATTGGATCTTCCCATTCAAAGGTAAAGATGGGCTGTGATGCGGGTGTGAGGTGTATGCAGAAGGCGGCATCCTTGAGATCTAAGCAAGTATAAACTTTAGTCCTCAGTGGGACGAGGCTAAGTAAGGTATAGGGGTTTGGAACAGTGCGATGTAAAATCACAGAAGCCTGGTTGACTAGCCTGAGATCCTGTACTGGCCTATAGTCCTGTCCTCCTTCCTTTTTGACTGGCAGGATTGGTATATTCCAAGCCGACTGGCATTCTACTAGAATGCCTGCTTGTTTCAATCTATTGATGTGGGGCAGTATGCTGGCCCAGGACTCTATTTAGCCAGCCTGGGGGGGAGGGGGTGTGGGGCAGGGTTGTCTTCTGCCCAGACCTCAGGGAATAATTGAGTTAGCTCTCTCTCATGCTTTCCAGCCCACCTGGTTCTTCCTTTGAAGGCTCATGCAACCTCCACTCATCTTGGGAGGGTACTGAGAGAGAGAACAAATAAGACGTAGTGTCCATCCGGAAGGCGGGCCTCTCCTCCGGGGAGAAAGTCACTTGTGCTCCTAGTATGGAGAGCAAGTCTCTTCCCAACAGCAGTACTGAGCACTCAAGAATGCTTGGTCTCCCACTTTTAAGGTTACCATGGGTTCTCAGGGACCTAATATCTCTGAGCCCTAGCAGCCCTATTTAATTTCCAAGTCAGCAAGCCCCACAATTGCGGGAGCTTCCTTCTCCTTCCTTGCCTTAGAGCATTCATTCTTCCAGTGGCCAAAAGTTTGACACCAGGCATACTGGTTTGGCTGTAATGGGGCCCAGGGCCTCCGTTGTGACTGGTTGAACAACTGTCCTGTCCCTGGGGCAGATGTGGTTTTCTGGTGGGCCCGAGATAGACTTTCCCAGACCAGCAGCTAGCATTGTAAATCCCATCTGTTCTCTTTCGTTCCCTCTGGCTCTCTAGCACAGCGCAGTCTCTGCTTAATTCCAACGTTTCCCTCCCCTTCTTGTCAGTACTGACCAGGAGAGGCAGGTATAGCTTGGGCGGTTTGGCTGGAGCCGGATCCTGGAAGTGTTGGCCAGAGGCCTCTGTCATCGGGATCAGAACCTGCCAAGGTGGTGGCGCCACGACCTCGGGGAGAGCTGGCAGAGGAGCAGTGGCTGCTGCAGGACTTCACCTGGCCCTGGATCGGGCATTAAGGCAGCCTCCAGTCCTGGTGAAGCACTGGGCGGCGGGTGCATCATTATCCAGTATGGGGGAGGGGAAGGTCATCCCCGTCCAGATCCTGTAGAATTTCCTTTTTTTATCATCAGTCAATTTTTGTGCCATTAATATTTTTTTCTTTCCCTTTTGGATACACAACCTTGTCCAAGTAGGAGGGTCTTGAGCTAACCCTAGCCATGAGTCAGTATATGGATATTGATCCAGATGTCCTGGCTGTCCTGTGACTACTGTATAGACTGCTTCCACTATTTTTAAGTTCATGGTGTCCTCTGGTAGCATCATACTGCCATAGGGGGCTTTGACCTCACAGAGTCTGTGGAGGCGGTTAGGTGTCAACTTCACCCCATAGTCTCCTCCAAATCCCTTCTTTAAATTTTTAATCATGTGTCGGGAGACGTGTTAGGCATTACTGACAAAATGGAGGCACGGCCCTAAACCCCCTCCCTTTATTCTATAGGCACGGACCCGGAATAAAGGAGTTAGGCTTTGTGATTCTGACTTGTTTTTTCCTTTCCTCGGCTGAGTTGACTGAAGAGAATATTACTTAGTTTCACTGAGTTAGAAAAGGCTGTGGTCCTAGTGTGATTAGATTGACTAGTTTTCTGTGAGGATGGTTTCAGTGTATCTGTCCTCTGATGCCCTCTTGCAACACCTACCATCTTACTTGGTTTTCTCTTACCCTGGGCATGGGGTATCTCTTCATGGCTGTTCCAGCAAAGCACAGCCGCTGCTCTTTACCTTGGATGAGGGGTATCTCCTCACTGCCACCCTTCCTGACCTTCAACGTGGGATAGCTCCTCTAGGCCCTCCTAGGACCACGCAGCCACTGCTCCTGGTGTTACTCCTCCTGGCCAATGCCCCTGGCCTCGGGCACGAGGTGGCTCCTTAGGGCCACCGCCCCAGGACTCGGGCATAAGGTGGCTTCTCCAGGCCCCCCAAACCTCAGATGGGGGATAGCTCCTCTCGACTGCCCCTGACCTCGAATGCGGCGTGTCTCCTCCTGGCCTCCACTGACCTTGGACGTGGGTAGCTCCTCCTGTCCGCCGCCCCTGGCCTCGGACTTGGTAGCTCCTCTCGGCCGTTCCTGCGCAGTCGCAGCCTGGCACTCTCAGCCACTGACCCTGACCTCAGACATGGAGTAACTCCTCTCGGCCATGCTTAGTGAGCCGGGTCGCAGCCACCAGGGACTTTAGAGATATTATTAGCTAGAAGCCCTTTCTAAGAAATAGTGAGCTTAGGATACTAGGGGCAAACAGGACTTTGAAAAATAAGAATTAAACTGAGGAATGTGGTATGCAGCCCAGACATTAGCATGAGTTACAGTGTATTCACAAGGACACATGAGAAAAAGTAGATAAGAGAATCACTGAGGAAGGAACTCCTTTTGAGGGGCAACAATGATTTTTGGAGAAAAATAAATCTGGGTCAATGGGAGCTAAAAACAGCAAACCTCTGACCTAATGCTTTTGTAAAAGTATAAAAGAAAATCATAAGCTTGAAATAAAAAGACAGTCCAAGAAAACAGAGAGGCTGCCTTAGTTTCTCGCCAACACCACTCACCCCTTCAGGTTGAATCCCTGGCTGCTGGAGCTGGACTCTGGCAACTTTAAAACATGTTAGAGTGTCTGAGGGAGAAAATAAGATTATTGAAAGAATGTGGAGAGTAGAATGGGGAAATAAATGCTTAATTCTTGCACTACAGGTCCAAAATGGTAAGAGGAAAAAAATTTTTTAAAGGCACAGAAATAAAACTATTCCAACCTAATGGGTAAAATTTTAAATATATCTTGGCCTGTGATATGGTGACTTTATATATTTCCTCCTACAACTTCTCTTCACAATGAAACTATTATTCATATAATAAGTACATGTTAATTTCATGGATGATGGTACCTAATATTTTGGATGTATTTTTCTGTAATACCAATATAATAAGGAAATCTACTTCATAGTGTTGCTATAAAGATTATATAATTTAATATGCAAAAATATTTAGAGCAATGTTTAGGACATGGCTTAGATGGTAAAGCATCTGCCTGCAATGTGGGAGACCTGGGTTCAATCTCTGGGTCAGGAAGATCCCCTGGAGAAGGAAATAGTAACCCACTCCAGTACTCTTGCCTAGAAAATCCCATAAACTGTGGAGCCTGGTAGGCTACAGTCCATGGGGTCACATAGAGTCAGACACGACTGAGCAACTACTTAAATAAGTAAGTAAAATGCTCTGTAAAATTGCCTTCTTGAAATTTTTTGACTGTTAACACAAGTGAAGAAAAATAAAATTATAAAATAAATATTTATTATATACTTTTAGAATAAAGGACTTTATAATATTATTTACATATGTATTAAGTGATTTGAAATTTGAATTCAATATAATTTCACTTATCTTTGAGGTTTATTGGGAGTCTTAATCTTGAACTGGCTTTTGAAAAATTTTAGTCTAATAGCTAAATATTCCTATATAAATATGCCTATATAAAGAATGTATATGTAATACATATATATGTATATATATGCATACATACATATATATATATATACACACACACATGCCTGCAGAAAAGGCAAATTCAATCCTGGGATTGAGAAGATCCCCTAGAATAGTAAAAAACTGGCTTTTGAAAAATTTTAGTCTAATAGCTAAATATTCCTATATAAATATGCCTATATAAAGAATGTATATGTAATACATATATATGTATATATATGCATACATACATATGTATATATATATATACACACACATGCCTGCAGAAAAGGCAAATTCAATCCTGGGATTGAGAAGATCCCCTAGAATAGTGATTCCAGTATTCTTGCCTGGATAATCCCATGGACAAAGGAGCATGGGGGGCTATGGTCCCTGTGCTCCCAAAGAGCTAGACATGACTGATCACACACATACCTCTCATTTAAATAAATGGTAACTGATTGGATCATATAGTCAAAATAGCCTAGAAGGAGAACTGGATTCATTTGAATGTTAATTTCAACATTCACACGTCTTTAGAACTTTGGCTTTATTTATATATATACTCTGAAGTCTTTGTTATTTTTCCCCTCTATGAGTCACTCTCACAATTAAGACAGCTAATCTGATGAGTTAAAATATATGTAACAGTTCCTAAACTCCCATCACTGTACTATTCCAAGTCATTCAATATTCTGCTCATTCTCAAAAAATTAGACAAAGCTAATTTATTTAGCAAAATCTTCTGAATGCCACATGCCCTAGATTACGTCTCATGATCATCTCAGAACTGCATTCTATAGCTTGAACAATGGGAATATTTCCTGGAGCTTGTGATGACTCATTCCCATAGAACTTTAGAGAGTGAAATAGAGATGCTATTACACAAAAGAAAATATAGGTGTTTTAGTGAGAATTCTAGGGAGTGAGTCTTGTGTAAGAAACCAACAAATAGTAACTTTAGAATGAATACCTTAAACCAATAATAATTCTATATATTCCCTCTAGGGTCTTTTTTTAAATATAAAATTTTACTCAATATATGTGACTCCATTTCATCTCTGCTTTCCTTTTGCATTTAAAAAATTTTCTAGCATGTCTATGTTCTTGGCTCCTCCTGTGTCAGTATTTCAGATGCTGACAAATCCATTGGTTTCTCTTACTAATGTTGTTCACAGGATATTTAGATGTTCTACTGTAACAGACAAAAATGGAGAGGTACATAATTTTTGCCTGAAAAACAATCTGCCCTACAAAGATAGTCAATGCTTTATTTATGGTATTCTTATTATAGACAAACAAAAACAAGTGCATAAACTTTGATTAAATCTGTTCACCTGTGAAATTTTCAGGGTCAAGCTAAAGAATGTGTGTTGGTTGCAAAATCTAACTACATGTTCAATTTTCTCTCCAGTGCAATACAAAGAAACAGTGATACTGACACTCTGAGGAGGACAGTCAACATGATACTGGAGATGTCCCTGATAATGAGTGACTATGGGTATTAAATACTATAATTTAAGTAAAATGCTCATTGTTGTTGTTCTGTGGCCAAGCTGTGTCTGACTCTGCAACCTTATGTATTGCATCATCCCAGGATTCCCTGTCCTTCACAATCTCTCAATTTGCTCAAACTCAAGTCCATTGAGTCACTGATTCCATCCAACCATCTCATCCTCTGTCACCCTCTTCTTCACTTACCCTCGATATTTCCCAGCATCATGGTCTTTTCCAGTGAGGTGATTCTTCACATAAGTTGGCCAAAGTATTGGAGCTTGAGCATCAGTCCTTCCAATGAATATTCAGTACTGATTTCGTTTGGATTGACTGGTTTGATCTCCTTACAGTTCAAGAGATTGAAGAATTTTTTCCAGCACCACAGTTTGAAAGCATCAGTTCTTCTGTGCTCAGCTTTCTTTATGGCCCAAATCTCACATCCATACATGACTACTGGAAAAACCATAGCATTGACTATATGGACCTTTGTTGGCAAAGACATTATTTTAATTATTAAATAGATACTATTTTATCTTGAATGTATATATATGCAATATATGAAAAATGAAATATGTACTTGGTCCTTTCCTCCAGTTCTTGACAGATGGATTCTAAAACCCTTGCAATTTCCTGGTTGATAGGAACATTTGTTGTTCTTGGTAGGCTTCTGGATAGCTTCACAATGGGAACAGATCACCAGAAAGACCAAGTCATGGTAAGAAGCTTGGAACTTTCAGCCTCATTCCCCAGAGAAAAGAGAGGGGCCAGAAACTGATTTATAATCAATCATATCTATGTGATGAAGCATCCATAAATATCCCCAAACTACAAAGTTCCAGAGCTTCCAGATTTGTACACAATTGAAGGTGGAACCCTCCAACTCCACAAGGACACTTCCAGACTATTCATCTGTATTCTTTATCATATCCTTTATAATACATTGGCAAATGTAAGGAAATATCTACTTGAGTTCTGTGAGTTGTTACAGCAAATGCTGAACCATCTTCAGGGACAGTTCAAACCTGCAATTTATATCTAGTTGGGCAGAAGTACAAGCAACAACCTGGGATTTCAAACTGCTGTCTAAAGTGGAGGATGGTCTTGCAAGACTAACCCCTTAACTAACCCCTTAATTCCAGGTAGTAAGGTCACGATTGGATTATAGGACAGCTGGTTGGTGCCTGAGAGTGGGACACTGGGTGAAATTGGGGGAAAAACCCACACATTTTTAGCAAAAATAGTATGTGGTAGAGGAAACACATTTTTATTTTAACCTATACAACTCAAAATATGTTCTTCTACAAAGCAATAGCTGTGATCATACTTTGCTGGTCATTTTTATTAGTGGTTGTTACATTTAATTTTAAAAATTCATTTGAATTTTTTGTCTTTTCTCACATCTACTTTTTTAAACCTCTTTTTTTGTTTTTATTATGTCTATTCTTCTTGACTCTTCATCAGTTTTAGCTTTAGACTGTGCAGTTTATTGTATTTCAGAATCTGTGGGTTAATATATAAACAAAAAAAGACATATGTTTTGAGAAGAAAAATACGAGATAAGATTAAATAGAAAATGCAAAGCAAGTGTATAATTTGTTTGTGGTTTTAAATTTAATAGTATAATTCTATATGGGATGAGAATAATTTAACTAATCAAGCCACTATTTCGAATGTTAAGAACTACATGTGTAGTATTAATAACCCAATCATATAGTATTGTGAACTTATAATACTGTGTAATTTCAATGATTTATCTAATCAGAGATTAGGTTTTGTGTTCAGTTATATTTTGTTTCAAGATGTATGAGAATCCTGCTAATTTCTTGAAAGAGGTAACAGAACTTTGTTATTTTATGACTTGCACCTGTTTTTTGATGAATACTTAGTGTCAAGAACTATGAGGGGTCTCACAATTTTACTTTTTTTGCTCAGTCATGGAGTCATGTCTGACTCTTTGTGACCCCATGAAC
>SJYX01010750.1:26354-56280 GCA_006410675.1 Oreotragus oreotragus
CGACTCTTTGCAACCCCATGAACTGTAGCCCACCAGGCTCCTACCATCCATGGCATTTTCCAGGCAAGAATACTGGAGTGGGTTGCCATTTCCTTCTCCAGGAGATCTTCCCGACCCAGGGATTGAACCCAAGTCTCCCACATTGTAGGCAGACGCTTTACCGTCTGAGCCACCATATTAATAATGATAAGTTTCATAATTCCATAGCAAGCTTCCACACATTTCCTTAATCCCCACCTCGGGCACTCTATCTTTGGCTCGAAAATTTCCCTTTAGTTTACAAATAGTCCATCCAATGCTTGTCCATAACTTTTTAGAAAGAACTCTCCTCTCTCCACTCGCGCTCGCAGTTCTAATTTAACCCACAGCTACACTTCCTTTGCTTTGCAACGCAACGCTCTCCATCCGCTGGCTTCCGACCGCCCCCCGCCCCCCGCCCCACCTGCTCGCGGTTAAACCAGCCTCTGAGGACCCCTCCCTCTGGATACCCTAGCCCAGGGACCTGCTCACGCACCCAGATGCAGGAGCTCGTTCACGATGGCCTTCCCGATGCCCGTGCCCCCACCGGTGACGATGGCCACCTGGTACTGCAGCAAGCCTGGTGCTAAGCAGCTTTTGCCCTTAACCCAAGAATTCATGGCCGCAACTCGTTTGAGCAATCGAGAGCAGGGCAAGCTAAACCACCGAGGTCACGCCGGGCCCCGCCCCTACCACGCTCGTTGGCCCGCGTCGCCCCGCCCCCTCTCCGTCGCCCCGCCCCTCTCCGTCACCCCGCCCCACCCCAATCACCAATCTGGCACGCCAGTCGCAGCGGCTCTGTCTCTCCAGTGCAGAACTGTTTTCTAGGGGCTGTATCCTGACGCTCAGCGCTCTCCGCCTGCCCGGGTCCCCAACACATGTAGGTGAGACTCCTTGTTCCTTGTGTGTGTTTTTTATTTCGATGCTGTTGGGGAAGGGAAGAAGATAAAAAGTGGCGCTGTGCGCTATTTTGAAAATTTTAATCCTCAGTGGTTTACCTCTCACAGTTTTAATTAAAATTAAATCTCCAGTGCATCTGGGAAAAGAGGCTGCAGCTTGGGAGCCTTGCTCCGCCCTCCCGTGGAGGGCGTGGTGTCGAGAGCGATTATCTGGCTCCAGCTGCTTTGTGCAGCTGGCTGGAAAGGAAAAGGGCAGCCTTAGCCCAGGGGGAGAAAATCCTGCTTCATCTTGTGGGAGGGATGGAAACAAAAGAGGGAGGAAGCAGAATACAATTGTAATTATCCAGAGACCAAGATAATAAATGATTTTTAAAAGACACAATCCAGCCTCCACCTTATCTACTTCTCCTCACCCAGGAATGAAGGGAAGAAGGACTCTGAGGTTGATTTGAGGTTTGATCCGTTTCATCTGGGCTGCATAAAATTGATGAGTCCAAAAGAAGATCCTTTTTTTTTTTTTTTTGAAAGATGTATGCTTCCTGCAAGAAGGCGTCTGTAGGTGTGTTTGAGATCCTACCCTCTAGTTAATTTCTTATGCAGGGAAGCCCGCCTATCGAGGATGGGGGAGATTTCTCATCCGCGTTTTGGTGCCCATTAACAGTGATTCTCTATTCAAATTCTCCATCTTGCTTTGTGCTATCTATCTGCCCACCAGAGTGCAATTACACTAGCCTCAGGAGACTTTGCCTAAGAAAGTGGCAGATCTAGGGACTATGACAGGTGCTGTGATCCTAATCGTCCATGCAGGATGCTGTTTCTAAGTCTGTAGGAAGGGGGACCCTCCAGGGCATGAGAGTGGACTCTTGTCTAACACTCACAAAAGTATTGTCCAAGGAGACACACATGCTGACAAAGCAAGAGGTCTTATTGGTAGGGGATATCCAGGTGTGGGGGTGGGGGTAGCTGCAGGATCAGGGAACCCAGAAGAACTGTTCTGCCAAGTGGCTCTCAGTCTTGGGTTTTATGGTAACAGGGTTAGTTTCTGGGTTGTCTTTGGCCAGTCATTCTGGTTCAGGGTCCTTCCTGGTGGCTTGCGCATCACTCAGCCAAGATGGATTCCAGCAAGAAGGAATCTGGGAGGTTGGTAAGACATGTTGCCTGGCATCTCCTCTCTCCTTTTGACCTTTCCCAAATTTTTCTGGTGGGCAATAGCTTGTTAGTTCCATGATCTTTACCAGGATCTCCTGTTGTAAGGTAACTCATGCAAGTGGTTTCTACTGTGCCTAGGCAGTTTCAGTCAGTGGTTCCCCTAACAAGAATATTGTATTTCCCCCTGCAACGTATTAAAGTAATGTAAAAGCAAACAAATGCTATCATTCTTTTGTTGGGTCCACCACCGAATTATTGAGTGAATTGGAAATGGATCTGGTTGAGAGTGGAATCAGACATCACTTCCTCCCTGTTCCTCCATCCCCCTGCCTTCCTCTGACCTCTTCTGAGAAGAACTTACTCCCTATCTTTGTTGCTGACAGATTCCAAGCTATGCTCCTTAAAGAAGAGAAGATACCTCTTCCGCTTCTCATTTGCTGATTAGTTTATGAAGGGGTCACTTCTACTGGTCACCTCTCAGTTCTGAGAGGTTTATTATTCCAGAAAATCTGAGGCCTTCTTTCAGTGATAACTTTGATTGAAGATGTGATTAAATGTGGTTTGTGACCTGGCCTGGACTTGCGGATTCACGGAGCTCCGCCAGGGTGTTTCTGCATGGACCTGGCTGTACTGCAGCCACTGTGTGTGTGTGGCGGCTCAGTGGCCTCAGAGAGGCATTCTGTGGTCCTCCAGTGAAAAGGTGACTGACTGGACAGGCTTCAAGCCAATTTTGCTTGCTGAGGATGACCAGAAGCCATTTTGCAGGCTCAAGGAAGTTGCACTCTGAGCAGACAGAAAGCTCTTTTTCACAGTCCAAAGAGAGTCTATGATTTAGGGAGATGTGGAATCTTTTTGAGAGATCTTTTTTTAAAAAGACCTGTTCTAGAGAATAACATGGAAACTTACACTACCATATGTAAAATAGATAGCCAATGGTAATTTGCTGTATGGGGAACTCAAACTGGGGGCTCTGTAACAAACTAGAGGGGTGGGTTGGGGAGGAAAATGGGAGGGAGGTTCGGGAGAGAGAGACATGGGTGTACCTATGGCTGATTCTTGTTGATGTTTGACAGAGAACCACAAAATTCTGTAAAGCAATTATCCTTTAATTAAAAAAAGAAAGTAGCAAAAATAAGTAAGCTAAAATAAAACCCATAAAAATAATTCCTTTGTTCCATGATCAAGTGTTTCTAAATAAATTTCACTTTGGGAAGTTAAAAAAAAAAAAAAGACCTGTCCTCTCTGCCCCTGCCTCTGACTTCAGTAGTCAGCGTTTGAATGTCCGTAAACCCCCAACAGGCCTGGGGACCCAGCAACAGCTCTGCCTTTGGGAGGCTCTTTGTTTCCAGATTTTAATTCAGATTGAGCCCTCTTTTCTCAGGGCATCCACGCCCTCCTGCAATGACTGCTCCTTTGGCTGAATCAAAGACCGCCTGGTGCTCTGCATCACTGCCCCCTTTGTCCTGGGGAAAAAGGCATCACGGTGCCCGTGATCCTCCCACACTCCTGCTTTGTCATAGCCCATTAGCACGCCCTCCGTTCATCTTCTGAGATTCTCTTGTTGCTCACCCATCTTCCCACTCTCCCCCTCACCCCATCTGCCTAATATCTTCATTCTCTCCCCTCCACAAAGCAGCTGCTGGCTCAGACTGACAGGGGCCTGTGGGATTCTCAGCACTGAGACAGACTCTCAGTGCTGAAGGAGTATCATTGGGGCACATCTAGCTCTGCCCTGCCTTGATGTAAAAGCAGTCCAGAGCCAACTTCTATAAGTAAGATTCTTAAAATGCGTTAGTTGCTCAGGTCATGTCCAACTCTTTGTGACTCCATGGACTGTAGCCACCAGGCTCCTCTATCTATGGAATTCTCCGGCAAGAATACTGGAGTGGGTATCCATTTCCTTCTCCAGGCGATCTTCCCAACCCAAGGATCAAACCTGGGTGTCCTGCATTGCAGGCAGATTCTTTACCATCTGAGCCACCAGGGAAGCCAGTTCACAATATTCATCCAATATCTATTGAACACCTTTCATGTGCCAGATACTGTTCCAGACATGAAAGATACAGTACAGTGGACAAGATAGTTAGGTGTGCTGAACTGAGAGAGTTTATGTTTTAGGATAGGTTGGGAGTTGAGGATGGAAGGGGCATGTGTGCCATAAGTAAAACAATAAGCAAATGAAAGATCAGACAGTAAAGATCATATCTTATAGCTCTTACAGTAAAAAGATGCTCAGGCTGCTTATAACCAACTAGCTTCATTACCAGGAGCTATTTCCTCTATAGACAGATGCTCCTCAGGTGATGAACTAGCCTCAGTGTGAAAGCCTTTCAGGACCAGGAGACAAGAGAAATGCTGCTCACAGGACCACAAAGGAAAAGACTATAGCCTAACTGCGCTCACATCCAATCACAGCAATGGGTGGGAGACTACGCGTTCTAAGTTGCTTCTCCGTCATTTTCCAATCACTTGACACTCATCTGAACCAAATTTCCTTCCATTTTTACATTTGTGAGAGTATCTACTAGTCATTTTCAGTGGTGAAATGGCAGACATTTCATCTCTTAGTTGGCCTAGTACATCTAATGGTGTTAAGCCAAGATGCTAACCAGAGAGTCTGGTCACCCAGACAGAGGACACATAACTCTTTGAGTGACAGATACACAGGTAAGAAGCTGGAAGAACAGCAGGGCTGGAGCAAGGCACAGTCCACTGTTGTTTTTGTTGTTGCTCAGTTGCTAAGTCGTGTCTCACTCTTTGCCATCCCACGGACTGTAGCATGCCAGGTCTCCCTGTCCCTCACTGCCTCCCAGAGTTTGCCCAAGTTCATGTCCATTGAATCGGTGACGCTATCCAACCATCTCATCTTTTACCGCCCTCTTCTTTTGCCTTCAATATTTCCCAGCATCAGGATCTTTTCCAATAAGAAATAGTCGTAAATGAACTTGAAAATGATGATACTTTACCCACCTGGCCCCCATTCAGGTTCCTTGGAGAAGGAAGATGTGTTCATTTCAGTGAAGGTACAAAAAGTCAATTCCTGATTATACTTAATTAAACCGGTGGAGCAGAGCACCCTAATTTGGAAGCTTTATAAATCAGAGATGGCAAAATGGCAGCCTGTTTATGATTTGTTTGGGTTGTTTGTCCCCATGGTAATTTACTTAAATTTAGACTAATTGCAACAATTAAAATCACGAACTTTCACATGCAATTTCAGACAACCCCTACTAAATGGACCTGAATTTGTCTGTGAAGGCAGTTGGCTGAATACTGGGCTTGGTGGGAAGAAGAGAACAGTAACTTCCTATTTCAGATGAGACCTGAGCTCTTATATTTTCCATAGCCCCCACCACTCCTTGTGTTGGTATCATTGGCACTTATTAGCTTTTTTCCCAGGGAAGGCAATGGCACCCCACCCCAGTACTCTTGCCTGGAAAATCCAATGGACGGAGTAGCCTGGTGGGCTGCAGTCCATGGGGTCGCTAACAGTCGGACAGACTGAGTGACTTCACTTTCACTTTTCTCTTTCATGCATTGGAGAAGGAAATGGCAACCCACTCCAGTGTTCTTGCTTGGAGAATCCCAGGGATGGGGGAGCCTGGTGGGCTGCCGTCTATGGGGTCACACAGAGTCGGACACAACTAAAGTGACTTAGCAGCAGCAGCTTTTTTCCAGCCACACTTCATCCATATATGTTACTTGCTTCCCTGCAATTAATCTAAGAGCAGAGCCTTCAAAGCTTCGTGGCCTCTCCCACTCACCAAGTCCAGAAGTTCTGCTGAAGATCTGGATGGGTTTAGAGAAAGCACTGGATCAGGTCTGCTTCACTGACTATCTGGCAGCAAAGAATTATGAACAGATTCCAGGAAAATCATGCCCAATGGTAAGAAGTCCGTGAAGCACCAGTGTTGCACCACTGTGGAGGTGGGGTTAGTGACCAAGTGACTGATTGACTGAATGGGAGTAATGACCAGATGTGTGCTGATGACCCAGCCCTACAAAGGCACTATACCTGGGTAGGTAAGTTCATTTTGTGGTCTTGTGAGTCTTTGGTTGTTTATTGACTGCTTCAGAGCTATTGGTTTTCTTTTAATAAAACTCTGAAGGAGTACATAGGCAGCTAGAGTGATTGAAGCGTTGGAGGTATATTGAAGGAGATGGTGTAGGCTAGGATGGCAGGACAGGGAGGGGCCAGATCCACAAGTCTTTAGGCCACAGGACAAGTTTAAATTTCATTTTATACCACTGGGAAGTCACTGGAGGATTTTAAACAGAAAATGGCCTGATTTTATGTATTTTTTAAAAGACCTTTCTAACTGCTAAGTGGAGAATTGATTGCAAGACAGCAAGAATAGAAGCCAGAAGATAAGGACCATTTTTAGAACCATAGTAAGAGATGATGGCCTCATAGACCATAGTGGTAACAATGAAAATGGGGAAAAGTTGTGGATGCATTTAAGAATTACTTGGAGAATTTCTTTCACAGATGGCTTAAAATCAGTAGTTTATGCATTAAGTTCCAGAGTTTGAGTAGTATATGCTTTAAAACCTATCCCCCCTACCTCAGAATGACTGAGGATTCAGAGCTCATGGTGGATTAAGGTTAACAGTCTGCAGTATCACATTTATTCATAATCTTTAGACTAGGGGTGGTGGTGGATGGGCAAAGCCTACCATGCAGGAAAAAGAGCAGAATCCTGTCTCTTCTCTTAATTTTATTATTTGAAACCTTGGAAAAAGAATTTTTTTCCTACTTTATCTCTTCAGTTCAGTTCAGTTGCTCCATTGTGTCCAACTCTTTGCGACCCTATGGACTGCAGCACACCAGGCCTCCCTGTCCATCACCAACTCCTGGAGCTTACTTAAACTCATGTTTACCGAGTCAGTGATGCCATCCAANTGAAGTCTTTGTTATTTTTCCCCTCTATGAGTCACTCTCACAATTAAGACCGCTAATCTGATGAGTTAAAATATATGTAACAGTTCCTAAACTCCCATCACTGTACTATTCCAAGTCATTCAATATTCTGCTCATTCTCAAAAAATTAGACAAAGCTAATTTATTTAGCAAAATCTTCTGAATGCCACATGCCCTAGATTACGTCTCATGATCATCTCAGAACTGCATTCTATAGCTGGAACAATGGGAATATTTCCTGGAGCTTGTGATGACTCATTCCCATAGAACTTTAGAGAGTGAAATAGAGATGCTATTACACAAAAGAAAATATAGGTGTTTTAGTGAGAATTCTAGGGAGTGAGTCTTGTGTAAGAAACCAACAAATAGTAACTTTAGAATGAATACCCTAAACTAATAATAATTCTATATATTCCCTCTAGGGTCTTTTTTTAAATATAAAATTTTACTCAATATATGTGACTCCATTTCATCTCTGCTTTCCTTTTGCATTTAAAAAATTTTCTAGCATGTCTATGTTCTTGGCTCCTCCTGTGTCAGTATTTCAGATGCTGACAAATCCATTGGTTTCTCTTACTAATGTTGTTCACAGGATATTTAGATGTTCTACTGTAACAGACAAAAATGGAGAGGTACATAATTTTTGCCTGAAAAACAATCTGCCCTACAAAGATAGTCAATGCTTTATTTATGGTATTCTTATTATAGACAAACAAAAACAAGTGCATAAACTTTGATTAAATCTGTTCACCTGTGAAATTTTCAGGGTCAAGCTAAAGAATGTGTGTTGGTTGCAAAATCTAACTACATGTTCAATTTTCTCTCCAGTGCAATACAAAGAAACAGTGATACTGACACTCTGAGGAGGACAGTCAACATGATACTGGAGATGTCCCTGATAATGAGTGACTATGGGTATTAAATACTATAATTTAAGTAAAATGCTCATTGTTGTTGTTCTGTGGCCAAGCTGTGTCTGACTCTGCAACCTTATGTATTGCATCATCCCAGAATTCCCTGTCCTTCACAATCTCTCAATTTGCTCAAACTCAAGTCCATTGAGTCACTGATTCCATCCAACCATCTCATCCTCTGTCACCCTCTTCTTCACTTACCCTCGATATTTCCCAGCATCATGGTCTTTTCCAGTGAGGTGATTCTTCACATAAGTTGGCCAAAGTATTGGAGCTTGAGCATCAGTCCTTCCAATGAATATTCAGTACTGATTTCCTTTGGATTGACTGGTTTGATCTCCTTACAGTTCAAGAGATTGAAGAATTTTTTCCAGCACCACAGTTTGAAAGCATCAGTTCTTCTGTGCTCAGCTTTCTTTATGGCCCAAATCTCACATCCATACATGACTACTGGGAAAACCATAGCATTGACTATATGGACCTTTGTTGGCAAAGACATTATTTTAATTATTAAATAGATACTATTTTATCTTGAATGTATATATGTGCAATATATGAAAAATGAAATATGTACTTGGTCCTTTCCTCCAGTTCTTGACAGATGGATTCTAAAACCCTTGCAATTTCCTGGTTGATAGGAACATTTGTTGTTCTTGGTAGGCTTCTGGATAGCTTCACAATGGGAACAGATCACCAGAAAGACCAAGTCATGGTAAGAAGCTTGGAACTTTCAGCCTCATTCCCCAGAGAAAAGAGAGGGGCCAGAAACTGATTTATAATCAATCATATCTATGTGATGAAGCATCCATAAATATCCCCAAACTACAAAGTTCCAGAGCTTCCAGATTTGTACACAATTGAAGGTGGAACCCTCCAACTCCACAAGGACACTTCCAGACTATTCATCTGTATTCTTTATCATATCCTTTATAATACATTGGCAAATGTAAGGAAATATCTACTTGAGTTCTGTGAGTTGTTACAGCAAATGCTGAACCATCTTCAGGGACAGTTCAAACCTGCAATTTATATCTAGTTGGGCAGAAGTACAAGCAACAACCTGGGATTTCAAACTGCTGTCTAAAGTGGAGGATGGTCTTGCAAGACTAACCCCTTAACTAACCCCTTAATTCCAGGTAGTAAGGTCACGATTGGATTATAGGACAGCTGGTTGGTGCCTGAGAGTGGGACACTGGGTGAAATTGGGGGAAAAACCCACACATTTTTAGCAAAAATAGTATGTGGTAGAGAAACACATTTTTATTTTAACCTATACAACTCAAAATATGTTCTTCTACAAAGCAATAGCTGTGATCATACTTTGCTGGTCATTTTTATTAGTGGTTGTTACATTTAATTTTAAAAATTCATTTGAATTTTTTGTCTTTTCTCACATCTACTTTTTTAAACCTCTTTTGTTGTTTTTATTATGTCTATTCTTCTTGACTCTTCATCAGTTTTAGCTTTAGACTGTGCAGTTTATTGTATTTCAGAATCTGTGGGTTAATATATAAACAAAAAAAGACATATGTTCTGAGAAGAAAAATACGAGATAAGATTAAATAGAAAATGCAAAGCAAGTGTATAATTTGTTTGTGGTTTTAAATTTAATAGTATAATTCTATATGGGATGAGAATAATTTAACTAATCAAGCCACTATTTCGAATGTTAAGAACTACATATGTAGTATTAATAACCCAATCATATAGTATTGTGAACTTATAATACTGTGTAATTTCAATGATTTATCTATTCAGAGATTAGGTTTTGTGTTCAGTTATATTTTGTTTCAAGATGTATGAGAATCCTGCTAATTTCTTGAAAGAGGTAACAGAACTTTGTTATTTTATGACTTGCACCTGTTTTTTGATGAATACTTAGTGTCAAGAACTATGAGGGGTCTCACAATTTTACTTTTTTTGCTCAGTTATGGAGTCATGTCTGACTCTTTGTGACCCCATGAACCGCAGCATTCTAGTTTTCCCCGTCTTTCATCCTTCAATATTTCCCAGGGTTTCCTCAACTTGATATCCATTGACTCAGTAATGTCATCCAGCTATCTCACCCTCATTGATCCCCTTCTCTTGCCCTCAGTCTTTTCCAGCATCAAGATCTTTTCCAGCAAGTTAGCTCTTTGCATCAGGTGGTTAAAGGTTTGGAGCTTCAGCTTTAGCATTAGTCTTTCCAATGAATACTTAGGGTTGATTTCGTCTAGAAATGACTGGTTTGACCTCTTTGGTGTCCAAGGGACTCTCAAGATTCTTCTCCAGCACTGTAATTCAAAAGCATCAGTTCTTTAGTATTCAACCTTCTTTATGGGCAAACCAATAATTAAGCTTACCAGTTTTTATAGATACTAGCAGAAGACATGAAACTCTTGGACCAAAGTAAAAATTCTTTATTACTCATCGTAAAGAAGCAGTATGAGACTAATACTCACATCTCTTCCCTTTGTCCCCAAAATCTTGCCAGGCTGACAAGGATGAGCACTTATTGGATGCTGCATACATAGTGGATTGTGTCACAGCTGATCAATAGGGCATTTATTTCTTATAATAGATTTAGAAAACCATACTGTGGATTAAAGTCTTAAATATCAAAAACAAAATTTTTAAATGTTCCAAAAAATAAATGAGAATGTCTTGCTACTGTAGTTCATGTACACCCATGATGGATTCATGTAAATGTTTGCCAAAACCAATACAGTACTGTA
Organism: Oreotragus oreotragus; assembly: GCA_006410675.1. Taxonomy (NCBI): domain Eukaryota; kingdom Metazoa; phylum Chordata; class Mammalia; order Artiodactyla; family Bovidae; genus Oreotragus; species Oreotragus oreotragus. The sequence continues at coordinate 36,970 of SJYX01010750.1, forward strand.
AAGTAAAATAAAGTAAAAATAAAAATTAAAAAAATAAATAAAAACAATATATTACAGTCAATTATATAAGTGCTAAATGCAACTAAATTTGCAAAATTTCATGTTTATGTGTTTATATAATCTTAAGACATCATTTAAAAGCTTGGAATATATTTGCCAAACATGAAATTTATAAAGATATATGGAGAGATTTATAAATCAATAATAAAATGAAAAATAAGACAATAAAAAATCAGCACAACTCCTGAACTGACATTTCAGGAAGAGATAAACACACAAATGACTAACATGTCAAAAGACCTTGATATTCAATAATTATTAGGAAATGTACAATAAAATTAATTTGCAACACTAGACACTGTCTCTTATACACATCTAGATGTGTATAAGAGACAGTTATATAAGTGCTAAATGCAACTAAATTTGCAAAATTTCATGTTTATGTGTTTATATAATCTTAAGACATCATTTAAAAGCTTGGAATATATTTGCCAAACATGAAATTTATAAAGATATATGGAGAGATTTATAAATCAATAATAAAATGAAAAATAAGACAATAAAAAATCAGCACAACTCCTGAACTGACATTTCAGGAAGAGATAAACACACAAATGACTAACATGTCAAAAGACCTTGATATTCAATAATTATTAGGAAATGTACAATAAAATTAATTTGCAACACTATTTTAGATATATTCAGTACAATAAAGTGAAAGAAAAATTTTTTAAAGATATATGCTTGTAGAATAGAAAAATTTTATTACCAAGATTGCAAAGAATTTGCATTACACAAATAAAATTGAAGTTACATACATAAAACAATGCAAAAATCTCACTTCTAAATATGTATTCTAGTTACACAAAGGGAAAGATGCTCATGACAAAATTTTTAAGTAACAACAAAACCAGTGCATAGCACAAATATCTGTAACCATGAGGATGAAGAAACAAAGCGTGATATATTCAAAAGAAAGGTATAGTAGTAAATAAAGAATGAACTATAGTTCCATTCATCAATATAAGCAATATGTAAATATAATATTAAGTAAATCCATACTTATAGAATATATACTGTTTTTACTTTATGTGAAGCTTCAATCCTACAAAACTAAGTTCTGCATTAATCAGAAATGCTATTATAAAATAATGATTAAACAATAAATAAAAATTAAAAATAAGATATAACTATAAAAACATCATAGATAAAAGCAATATATTAAATTATTAAATACATCAACAGTGAAAACCTAGATAAAAGTTATGCCTTACTAGACTTATAGGTATATTTCCAAAGTTAGCATGATAATAAACCAAATAATTGCTAATGAATTTGATATGATATACAGTCTAAAATAGCTGCTCAAGGAAATACTTAAATATTCTTTTATTGCTGAAACAAATATTTTCCAATATAGTGAATTAATTGCATTTTTAGACATTCAGTGTTCAATGATAAAGGATTCTTGATATGTTCACAAGTGTCAGGAAACAAACATTCTTCTTTTATTGGCAGAACATACATTTCACAAAATTTCTGGAGAGACAGCTGATTAACATGTCAAAATCATCAATGTTTCCACCAAAGTTTTCCTTTTATAAATCCATACATCAAGGAAATAATTATATTAAAAATTGTAACATATAAATTCAGACATTTATTGTACTGTTTGTACAGTACCCAAATATAGAAACACAAAAAAATTTGTTTAAAAAATGTTTATACAGCTTTAAAATAGGAAAACTTTATCCTTTCAAAAATGTATGCAAACATTTTCTCCCTCAAAACAAAATTTTCTCCCTCAAAAAATTCAGATATGTTGGTTAATGTACACAACCTGTGTGCTTATGAGAGAATATATTAGATCTTATACTTTTTTAAAAATTCAGTTAATATTCACTTAAATTATTTTAAAGCTAGAAGGGTAATTTTAAATAACAGTGGAAATATGACAATAAAATACTATAAGAATATAATAAAAAAACTTTATAATATGTTAACTGTTAGAGTATTAAACATATAGACCCACCCAGGGCACCACAGCCACAGACCAGTACGCCAGCACCAGGCAGCAGTCCTGAAGTCCAGGATGGCTGGGGGTCTGGGCTGCTCATCATTCAGAAACATGATCGATTCTATAAGGACCTACAAGACCTTCTAAAACTAACACCCAAAAATGATGTCCTTTTCACAATAAGGAACTGAAATGCAAAAGTAAGAAGTCAAGAGACGCTTGGAGCAACAGTCAAGATTGGCCTTGGAGTATAACATGAAGCAGAGTTTTCCAAGAGTTTTGCCAAGAGAACACTGATCATAGCAAACTCCCTCTTCCAATAACACAAGAGATGACTGTGCACATGGACATCAGCAGATGGTCAATATAGAAATGAGACTGATTATATTGTTGTAGCTGAAGATGGAGGAGCTCTATACAGTCAGCAAAAATAAGTGGAGCTGATATCAAATCATGATTTGTAGCTTAAATCATGAGCTCCTTATTGAAAAATTCAGGCTTCAAATGAAGAAACCAGGGGAAACCACTATGCCATTTAGGTATGACCTAAGTAAAATCCCTTAATTTTATAATTTGTTGTTCTTCATTTGCTCAGTCATGTCTGACTATTTGTGACCCCATGGACTATAGCACACCAGGCTTCCCTGTCCATCACCAACTTCCAGAACTTGCTCAGATTCATGCTGTTCATGGGGTTCTCAAGGCCAGAATACTGAATTTGTTTGCCATTCCCTTCTCCAGTGGACCATGTTTGTCAGAACTCTCCACCATGACCTGTCTGTCTTGGGTGACCCCATATGGCATAGCTCATAGTTTCACCAACTTAGACATTACCGTGATCCAAGGGATCAGTTTAGTTTTCTATAATTGTGGTTTTTCATTCTGTCTGCTCTCTGATGGATGAGAATAAGAGGCTTGTGGAAGCTTCTTGATGGGAGGGACTGGACGTGGGGGAATTTGGGTCTTGCCCTGATGAGTAGGGCCATGCTCAAAAAATCTTTAACTCAATTTTCTGTTGATGGGTGGGGCTGTGTTTCCTCCCTGTAGCTTGGCCTGAGGCCAAACTATGGTAGGGATAATGGCAATAATGACACCTCCTTCTTTAGGGCTTATGCCAGGATTGTTGTAGTCAGTGCCCCTAAACCCAAAGCAGACCACTCTCGACTCACACCTCTGCCAGAGACTCCTGGACATTCATAGGCAAGTCTGGCTCAGTCTCTTGTGGGGTCACTGTGTTCAGGGCATTTCAAATAGGAATGTGTAGAACACATACTGTACATCACTCCTCTGCTCACAGGATGGATCATCAGATGTCATTTCCAATACACAAGATGAATTTATTATAAATTTCAAGATCATAACAGAAAAACATTAAACCAGTTATGGAATCATGAGTAATTACACAGCTTGAACACCCATGACTGGCCCTATTCTTAACTACTGGAGTGTTTTGATATTTAAGTATTTGAAGGATCTTCAGGTCATGTTAGTTTTTTCTTTATCAGTGTAATTTCCTCAAAAATGAAATAGACTTCTGAACGTTTTGCTTACAGTGAGCTCTATGAGTCAGTAACTTTAGCTAAAGCTCTTCCCCAGATATACTTAGTAAAACAGACATTTATTTCTTATTTATATTCCATAACTTAATGGAGGCTATTTGAAGCAATCGACTTGAGTGGGAATGGAAACCCTTAATTTGATCTTTATTGATATTTAACTCTGCCATTTATTGAGAAATACTAAAGGAATATTGCCATTTAAATGATTTTGTTTTGTTTTGTTTTTAAACCGACTTTCCTGCTTTTCAGGGTCCAGAAGCATTCAGTGTTTTCATCTCTCAAGGCACATGTTTCTATACTCTTTTTTCTTTCATTTATTTTGCATTTGAAACCAGCAAATTCTTGCCTGAGCTCATATCTTATATAGTATTTTGGAAGTGCAGTTAAAAATTACTGACATCCAGCAGCATAGCTGTTAATTCCAATCTATTGCTTTGGTTTACTTGTCAGACAGCTCTATATCCCAAGTGTTGGACATTGTATCCTGCAGCTTTGCATACCTATGTATATTTTATTACACATGAAATTGTCATTAGATATGTCAATGTAATTCTATTTCAAATGGATTTCTTATTCGTAGCAGAGAGCCGGGGTCCTTCTATCCAATCCAATAATTTATATCATTAAAATAATACGTTTAAACCATTTACTTTTAATGTAAGTATTTATGTGGCTGAATTTAATTTTGAATTTTTATTGTTTATATTTGTCTTATTGGTTTCTTGTCTGTCTGTTTCAAGTTTTCTACATTCACTTATTTTTTTTTAGCATTTGGATAATTGTGTTACCAGTCAGTTCAGTCGCTCAATTGTGTCCCCGACTCTTTGCAACCCCATGGACTGCAGCATGCCATGCTTCCTTATCCATCACCAACTCCCGGAGCCTACTCAAACTCATGGGCATTGCATCGGTGATGCCATCCAGCCATCTCATCCTCTGTTGTCCGCTTCTCCCACCTTCAGTCTTTCCCAGCAGCAAGGTCTTTTCCAATGAGTTGGTTCTTCACATCAGGTGGCCAAAGTATTGGAGCTTTAGCATCAGTCCTTCCAGCATATGTCTTTCCAAGCTATGGCTGATTCATGTTGATGTCCAGCAGAAATCAACTCAACATTGTAAAGCAATTATCCTCCAATAAAATGAATAAAAGAAAAAGTGTGTCTCACTTTATTGCAATATTTGCTTTATTGTGGTGGTTTGGAACTAAACAGCACTGTCTCCCAGGTGTGCTTATAAAGAGTGAGGGGAAAGAAAAGAGACCTATGTACGTGGTGCTTTTAAATATTATACAAAGTTCCACAACACTAACCTCATGTAGTTTGAGAAAGGTTTGGTGTTTGCCAGACATCAACATGAATCAGCCATAGATGTACATATGTTCTCTCCCTTTTGAAACTAACATTTTGTTTACACAGGTTATAAAAATTATATTTATATTGCACTGTAGTCTATTAAGTGTACAATAGCATTATGCCTAAAACATGTAAAGTGAAAGTGAAGTTGCTCACTCGTGTCTGACTCTTTGCAACCCCGTGGACTTAGCCTACAAGGTGCCTCTGTCCATGGGATTCCCTAGGCAAGAGTACTGGAGTGGATTGCCATTTCCTTCTCCAGGGGATCTTCCCAACCCAGGGATCGAACTCAGGTTCCCGCATTGGAGGCAGACACTTTTTAACCTTTGAGCCACCAGGGAAGCCCATAAAACATGCAAATACATTACTTAAAAATAAAAGATGTGTATAAGAGACAGGTACTGGAGTGGATTGCCATTTCCTTCTCCAGGGGATCTTCCCAACCCAGGGATCGAACTCAGGTTCCCGCATTGGAGGCAGACACTTTTTAACCTTTGAGCCACCAGGGAAGCCCATAAAACATGCAAATACATTACTTAAAAATAATTTATTGCTAAAAAATGTCAACATGATGTAATATTGATATCAAAGATACTGATCATAGATCACCAGAGCAAATGCAATAATAATGAAAAAAAATGTACATTTATTTGAATCCTGTAACTTTACCAAATTCACTGGTAAGCTATAGAAATTTTCTAGTAGCTTCTCAGGATTTTCAAACTTTAGTATTATTTAATCTGCAAATAGTGACAGTTTTACTTCTTTATTCAAAACTATGTTGAATAAAAATGGGGGAAAAAGTGGTTGACAGTGGACATCTTGGCCTTGTTGAAATCTTGGCCTTGTTGAAATGCTTTCATATTTTCACCATTGAGAATGATGTTTTCCGTGGGTTTGTCATATATGACCTTTTTTTTTGAGGTGGGTTCCACCTCAACAAGGTGGAGAGCCCATATCCTGGAGAGTTTTTATCAAGATATGATTTGTGACCCAAGATGTGATCTATCCTAGAGAATGTTCCATGTGCATTTGAAAAGAAAGTACATTTTGATGCTTTCAGATCGAACATCCTATAAATATTTATTAAGTCTGATCTGTGTCATTTAATGTGTCATTTAAGATTTGCATTTCCTTATTAATTATCATCTGGATATTCTGTCCATTTATGCAAGTGAGTGTTAAAATCCCTCACTCTTATTGTGTGCATAGATTTCCCATTTTATAGCTATTATAATAGCATTTGTGTTATGTATTGAGGTGCTCTTGTATTGGGTGCATAAATATTTACAACTGTTATATCATCTTCTTGGACTGATCCTTTGATCATTAGATAGTGTCCTTCCTTGTCTTTTATAATAGTCTTTATTTTAAAGTCTATGAAAATACTACTCTAGCTCTTCTTTAATTTCTACTTCCATGAAATATCTTCCATCTCCTCACTTTCTCTCTATATGTATCCTGAGGTCTGAAGTGAGTCTCTTATAGACAGGATACATATGTGTTTTGCTTTTGTATCTAGTCAGTCTGTGTCTTTTGACTGGAGCATTTAGCATTTAAGACAATTATCAGTATGTATGTTCCTGTTGCTAATTTTTTAATTGTTTGGTATTTGGTTTTGCATATATTTTTTTGTTTTGTTTTGTTTTCCCCTTTCCTATTTTTTCTCTTTTGCCTAGTTTAGTTTTTTGTTGTAAAGCTGGTTTGGTGGTTATTAATTTTCTTAGCCTTTGCTTGTTTATAAAGTTTTTGACTTCTTCATTGAATATGAATTAGGGTCTTGCTGGGCAAAGTATTCCTGGAAACAAGTTTTTCTCTTCCATCATCTTAAATGTATCCTGCCCCTTCCTACTGATCTGCAGAGTTTCTGTTGAAAAATCAGCTGATAAACTTACGGTTATAATATACAATTCACCTATATATTATTTATTTTTTTCTTTTTGTATTTAATATTATTTCTTTCTATTTAATTTTGTTAGCTTGAGTATTATGTCTCTTGGAGTGTTCCTTCTTGAGTTTGTCCTGTTCAAGACTCTATGCTTCCTGGATGTGGGTGACTATTTCCTTTCTCATATGAGGAATGTTTTTGACCGTTATCTCCTCAAATATTTTCTTACCTCCTTTCCTTCTTTATTACTCTTCTGGGACCCTTATAACTCAAATGTTGATCTGTTTAATGTTGTTCCAGAGGTCTCTGGGACTGTTCTCATTTCGTTTTATTATTATTATTATTTTTCTTTACTGTGTTCTGCAGCAGAGGTTTCAACCATTCTCTTCCGGGTCATTTATCGGTTCTTCTTTCTTAGTTGTTTTGCTGTTGATTAGTTGATTTGCTAGTATTTTTACATTTCAGTTACTCTCTTGTTCACCTCTGTGTGTTCATTCTTTAGTTCTAGGTCTTTCTTAACCTTTTTAATATCTTCCCAATCTGTTCCTCTTTTCTGCTTCTGAGATCTTGAATCATCTTTACTATCATTATTGTGAATTATTTTTCAGGTGGATTGCTTAGCTCCTCTTCATTTACTTGTTATTGTAAGTTTTATCTTGCTCCTTCATCTGCAATATATTTCTCTGTTACCGTATTTTGTCAGACTTGTGTGTTTGTGGTCTCCTAACAACAGGCTACCGGATTATAGTTTGTCTTGCTTCTGGTGTCTGACCCGTGATGAGTGACTTTGGTCTAGAGGCTTGTGCTATTATCCCCTTGTTAGAGGGTTTTGTTGTTGTTGTGTTGATCAGAGCCAATACTAGATAGGGAATGGGACCTCTGCTTTGCTCTGTGGTTGTCCTTGCCTTGTCAGGCATGAGGTTTGCTCTCTGGTTGTTGGAGTAGAGGACCCAGATCTGTCCCTTAGGTGTGATTCTGATCTTCAGTATGAAGTAAAAAGGATTAGATAATTCCCACTGCAAGAGTTTCTCTGGTGGCTGAGATGTTTAAAAAAAAAAAAAAATCTGCCTACAATGTGGGAGGCCAGGGTTTGATCCCTGGGTCAGGAAAATCCCCTGGGGAAGGAAATGGCTATCCACGCCAGTATTCTTGCCCAGAGAATTTCATTGACAAATGAGCCTCATGGCTACAATCAACGGGGTCACAAAGAGTTGGACACAACTCAGGACTAACACTTTCACTTTCACTTCACTGCAACAGCAGCCACTGAGTTTTCTTCCTCTGGAACTGTTTATCTGCAATCGTGTTGTTGTTTCCCCCTTCACAAATTGTGTGGGCTCACAAGTACACTATTGTTGGCACTGCTCTCAGTCCTGTGTTAACTGTGGATATGCAAGCAGTTGGCCTTGATGAGTCTCAGGTGCTATTTTTACCCAGCATTGACACAGATTAACTGAAATTAGGTTCCAGTACTGCAGTAGCTGTTTACCTTGATTCACTGTAGGAGCTATGGAGGAAGTTCAAACTCTGGTTTGGCCCTACCCCTACATGTGCATAACCACCAAGCTCATAACTACTAGTGCCAAACCTGTGATAGGGAGTTTGACTGGTGTCGTGATGACCAGAGCCTGCCCTGGATATTGAGTGGGCCTCACCTTTGTTCTGTGTTTGTCACTTCTCCATTAAGGGCAGGATCTTCTCTCTGGTTGCTGTAGAGAGGCCTCAAGATCTAGTTCTTAGCTGTATTTATGATCTGTGGTGTGATGAAGGTGGGATTGGAACACTCCCACTGGGGGGGAAGACATTGAGAATTCTTTTTTTGCAGCTTTTCACTTCTGGATATGCTCTGTTATGTCATCTTTCACCCTTTGTGCAACTCCTTGGATTACAGTGATGTCTGGCACTGCTCTCAGCCCCTTGCACTTAACATGGGTGTGCTGACAATTGGCCTTGATATCCCAGATGTTACTTTCACCTGACCACCAGGGTTGATCCACTGAAGTCAGGTCCAAGAATTGCAATATTCTTGGATCATGAGCTTTTGTGGGTGTTATAGGGACAGTTCATAATTTAACCTGGCTCTACTCCCGCATGTTTGTGCCCACAAAAATCTACGGCTACTAAAGTTAGGGCCTTCTTGGCTGCTAGACCATTTGTCTGTTCAGATGTTTTGCAGGTGCTGAGTTTTCACCAAGCCAGTCATGGGGATGTTAAATTTGCAGTTTGCTCATCTGTGAAGAAAGATTTTAGCTTCTCTTCCATAGTTGCATGGCCTGCAGTGTTACCCTCAGCTAACAGTTGCATGGCCTGCCGTATTAACACCTCAGCTGTGGTGCTAGCCCTACTTCTACATATGGGCCACTCATAGAATCCTACTACTGAGGCTATCCTGTACCACTCAAGTCTGCTCCAATGAGGAGAGAGTGTGAAGGTGGCAAGGCCTCCAGGTCGCAGAAGCCATGGTGATGACAGATGTATTAGGGATTCAGAGACTGCAAGAGATCCAGCCCCACTGGTGATGGGGAGCCTCGGAAATCAGGTGGTCACAGGCACAGCAGGTCCCAGCTACTGGCACTAAATGGCCAGCTCTAGCAGAGAACTTTCCCATTGCCCAGCAGCATGTACAAGATGGTCAGCCTAGGTGGGACTCTTTTCCAGTTCCCAGTTGCTGTCAGTCTTGGGCCTTCCCCAGGTCTTTTTCTAGCACCCCGTGGCAGGCACATGTAGGCTTGCCCTGGCAGAGGCCTTTCCTAGCATTTTGTTACAGGCATAAAAAAGCCAGCCCTGGTGTGGGATTGGGGAGAGACTGCAAAAGCAGATTGAACCCCTGCACATCATTCAACAATGGTGCCATGCTTTTGTGGCAGTCTGTGTTTCCTCCACAAATATTCTCCATCAAAGATCAACTCACTCCCCTATGTTGTAGGAAGAGGGACCCCTTCCAGCCCCTTCCAGAGCTCTTGTCTAACACTTGGAAGTGAATTGTCTGAGGAGATACATGTGCTGACAAAGCAAGAGATTTTACTGGGAAAGGGGACCCGGGTGGAGAGCAATAGGGTAAGGGAACCCAGGAGAACTGATCTGCCGCGTTGCTGCAGTCTCAGGTTTTATGGTAATAGGATTAGTTTCTGGGTGGTCTTTGGCCAGTCACTCTAATTCAGTCTTTCAAGCTGGCACACGCATCGCTCAGCCAAGATGGATGCTAGCGAGAGGGATTCCGGTAAGTGTATGGACACGCGGTGTCTCCTTTAGACCTTTCCTGAGCTCTTCTGGTTGGTGGTGGCTTATTAGTTCCATATTCCTTTTCAGGATCTCCTGTCATAAAACAACTCATGCAAATGGTTACTATGGTGCTTGGCCAGGGTGGGCGGTTTCAATCAGTGTGCTTCCCCTAACACCTCCCATTCAGACTATCTCCTGCAGCTAGAAACAGTCCTCTCTAAGGTTTGCTTTCCAATCCCCACATTCCAGCACACAGCACTTCATGCACATAGGCAGACATATTTCCCAGGCTGGGGTGTTCAGGGTTGTGCATGGACTGTCCTTGTGTAGGTCCCACTCTATCCTGTGTGCCACAGATATGCCTTTCACTCTCCTCTGACAGCTCCAGAGGCTCCCTTTCTGTGCCAGTTAATGTCCCCATCATTTGAGGAGATTTCCCCAGATGTGAGAAATTGTCCTCTCCTTAATACCCTCAAGGGTGCAGGTCCCATCCTATATTCTCTTCTCTCTCTCTCTTTTTTCCCCCTCTTCTTCTTTGTTTCATCCTACCCAGCTCTGCAGGGATTTCTCCTGTCCTTTCTGTTGTCCAAGATCTTCTGTAAATGTTCAGCCAGTGTTCTGTGAGAATTGTTTCATTTGTAGATGTATCCTTAATGCATTTCATTGTCCTCCTACTTGTTCAGTTCAATTCAGTCGCTCAGTCATGTCCGACTGTTATTTCTATGTCTTTCAGAATTTTCCACAGTTTATTGTGATCCACACAGTCAAAGGCTTTGGCATAGTCAATGAAGCAGAAGTAGATGCTTTTTTCTGAAACTCTCTTGCTTTTTCGAGGATCCAGCGGATGTTGGCAATTTGATCTCTGGTTCCTCTGCCTTTTCTAAAACCAGCTTGAACATCAGGGAATTCACGGTTCACGTATTGTTGAAGCCTGGCTTGGAGAATTTTCAGCATTACTTTACTAGCGTGTGAGATGAGTGCAGTTGTGCAGGAGTTTGAGCATTCTTTGGCATTGCCTTTCTTTGGGATTGGAATAGAAACTGACCTTTTCCAGTCCTGTGGCCACTGCTGAGTTTTCCAAATTTGCTTGCATATTGAGTGCAACACTTTCACAGCATCATCTTTCAGGATTCGAAATAGCTCCACTGGAATTCCATCATCTCCACTAGCTTTGTTTATAGTGATGCTTTCTAAGGCCCACTTGACTTCACATTCCAGGATGTCTGGTTCTAGGTGAGTGATCACACCATCGTGATTATCTTGGTTGTGAAGATCTTTTTTTGTATAGTTGTTGTAGGGAAATTAAATAGTCTTGTTTAGGATTCAGAGACAAGGCAGAGCAAACCTCCTTTCACCTTGTTTCTGACCTACCTGAGTACTTCCCTGACTACTGCTAAGGGTTCCAGTCACACCTCTGTGAGTGTCAGTGTTGGAAGAGAAACACAGTAGATAGATAAGAAAATGATCTTGGAATTTTTAAAGTCCCTGGAGAAGCTCTGGCCAGCCACTCCTTGGATTTAGCAACATTCCAAGATTTTCAGAACAAAGAAAACAGCATTGTAAAAAAATTAACATAATACAAGAGCTGTAGTTTTGCTTCCAGACTTAGAATGATATAGGTTTGTAGCCTGGGGATTGTAAGTGGGAACCCATGGGGCTGCAATCTGAAGTTTCATCCAAGGAGCAGACACACTGCCTGGGATCTTTGCCCAAATGGGACTCCAGATATGCTGTGACATGGGACTTCCCAGGCTGTTTAAGTCTGAATGGTGGTCAAAATCCAATGTGATGATGTATCTTCTGCTCTTTCTATGTCTTTTTTCTTTTAATATTAGTATATTGAAAGTAAGCTAGATAATTCTCAATAAATATTTGTATTATTTGTATATAACGAGTGGCTGATTTTGTTAGCAAATCCTTTGAACCTGAGATGAAAGTGAAAACTTTCAGCCAAACACTGCTGCTCCACATTTTGCTTTCTTTATTATTCTATATGTTTCTTTTTATGACTTCCTGTTCCTGCTTCATATTACTAATTGCCTTAGTTGAAAGATTATTATAATTAATTTAATTTCTATTTTTCTTTTCTATTTATTTCAGTTCATGTAGTATCTATAACATATTTGGTATCTTTCCTTTATAGCAGTTGAATTTGTGAGGTATTCAGTTATTTTAGCAAACAAACTGAATGTCTGACCATATCAACTTTCCTGTCTGATAAAGTGTAATGGAAAAATGAAAGGTCATATGAAAGTCTGGAGCCTTCTCAATGGATTTAAAGAAGAGGGAATATAAAACTGCTAATGATCACATTTCACCAAGCAACAGTTCTACTAATGAGTCACGCTTAAAGACTTACAAAGGAACTGGAGTTGGAAAGCATACTCTCTCATTTGCATAGTTTGATGTACCATTGTTGGGGGTTTAAAGTCAGAACAGAAAGAGTCGGGAATGCTTGACGTCTAAGGGTCAGTCACACACCTTTTATAGTGCCTCACCCAAAGTATTGTGCCAACCTAGTATTATCAGCATTCACAATTGAGGAGCTTGTGCTGATCCTGTTCATTTCTGTTGTACAGGTCAAATACTTTCCCAAATAATTTAACTGGATGATAACATAACTTAAATCTTTCCCCAAGTGTATTTTATTTTCAAGGCAATATCACCTTCTCTTCCATAAGTTCATGATATTCTTCATTCTCCCAAGGAGTTTTGCAGATATTGTCTGTCAATTCTCACATCCAGTCTGCCCTGCAATTTCTGTATTTTATTTTCAAAGACGATTTTAGAGAATACAAATGGCAGCATATTCTATATGCCACTTTGTCAGGAAACTTTTACCACTTTTACAATATTATCTATTTTTAAACTTCATTTATTTTTATCCCTCTAATCACTGCAGATGATGACTGCAGCCATGAAATTAGAAGACGCTTAGTCCTTGGAAGAAAAGTTATGACCAACCTAGATAGTATATTCAAAAGCAGAGACATTGCCAACTAAGGTCCTTCTAGTCAAGCCTATGGTTTTTCCTGTGGTCATGTATGGATGTGAGAGTTGGACTGTGAAGAAGGCTGAGCGCCACAGAATTGATGAGAAGACTCTTGAGAGTCCCTTGGACTGCAAGGAGATCCAACCAGTCCAGTCTGAAGGAGATCAACCCTGAGATTTCTTTGGAAGGAATGATGCTAAAGCTGAAATTCCAGTACTTTGGCTACCTCATGAGAAGAGTTGACTCATTGGAAAAGACTCTGATGCTGGGAGGGATTGGGGGCAGGAGGAGAAGGGGACGACTGAGGATGAGATGGCTGGATGGCATCACTGACTCGGTGGATGTGAGTCTGAGTGAACTCCAGGAGATGGTGATGAACAGGGAGGCCTGGCGTGCTGCGATTCATGGGGTCGCAAAGAGTCGGACACGACTGAGCGACTGAACTGAACTGAATGATTGTTCAGGAATCCTGTCTTTCAATCCTTATATCACAAGGAACATACTTCAGAAATTTCCTTTTTCATTAGAATTATTTGTATTATTTCCATGCTCCCATTAGATAGCTTTCCAGAATGCTCTTGCTTTTTCCTGTTTCCAGATACTCTGCTCACTGTTTGCATCAATAAATATTTTAAAAATCATTACATTCTGATTATTTAAAAGATAAAAGATTCTTCTACCTAAAAGTGAGGAGGTATTAAAGTATTATTGAGAGGAATTCAAATGCGTAACTATTTCCTATTCTTCACTACCAATATACATATTTATGAAGGAAGCCTGAGCTAGAAATTTGTAGGGAAAAAAAACAAATGTGAAAAAGTGATCTAATGCATATATCAGAGAATGTAGCCTCATTATTATGCAAATAATAGATTCTACTGATGAAATATTCAGAGTACTAGATAATCCAAAGTAATACATAAGCTGTCTAGTTATAATTTTACCTTAAACAATGCTGAATTAGAGGTAACATACAGCACATCTTACATTTCCCTAACATATCTAAATAATATGCTTTATTATAATGATGCTATAAATGGCCATGATAATAAGAATATACTTGGTACACAGGTAGAAGCTATAATTAACAAGTATAGGGTAGAATTACATGTAATACAATCCTAAAGTTTTAGATAGTTGATAAATGCAGTTTTCTGATTAATTATATACTTTAATTGACCAATGAATAGCTATTCATTTAACACCTACTCTGTATGTGTGCAGTGTATATGATAAAAATAAAGTACAAGACACAGTACTGACTAAATACTTGAGATACTTAAAATGCATTTGAGCAGACAATGCATTCTTTCCTGAAAATAAAAGGGGAGATATACAACAACCGTTATAATTTGGATAAGAAATAGCAAATGTAAAATGTGTCATTATTCACATGCTTTATCAAAATGAGAGGATTTGAATACAAACAAAATATAAATGTCATCAGTTAGTTTGAATACAAAATATAAATGTCATCAGTTTGATTTTAAAATTATTTCCTTCATTACAATATACATAAGTAATAATTCTGAATTTGAAAATTTATTATTGTTTTCTAAGTTTTAATTTTGTGTTCAAAGTTTACTGTCATTTGAAAATGGTTAAACTATTTTTACTAAATGTAGCATGATTGCAATAATGAATCACTTATTTATTTCTCATACAAACATAAGCACATATATAAACATGTGTGTATGTACCTATGTATAATAGATACAGATCTCTTAATATATTGATAAATGAAGCATTGTTTAAGCAGTCTTACAGAAACATTTACAGAAAGGGAAAAATTCACATGACTGCAAAGAAATGCTCATGCAGTTGAAACAAAAATGAACATACCAAAAAACCCAGAAGTTTAAACAACCAAGTTGTATAACGAAATTGCTTAGTCTTATAGATGCAAGATCAAAAACTCACAACATAAAATTTGATGCAATTTTCCAAAGACATCAAAGGAAATGGGGAAAAAGTTCTTACATAGAAATGAGTGTAACAGAAAATGTAATATTTGCTACCCATGGAGGCAAAACTTTGAAATGCTATGAAGTAAAGAATCAATCAACCATTAACATAAATTTGTTGACCACCTATTACTACTAAGAAAATCATAAAGCAAAAATGAATGTCTGACCCTTCATATTTTTCCCCTCAATAGGATGTAAATATTCAGATGCAAGAACATAAGCTCTTTTAACTTTCTCCACGCTCACTCCACAATCACTACTGAGCCTCTTTCTCTAACGAAAAACTTCAGAGTGAAGTATAAATAGACATCTGCTACCTTCTCTGCAGAGAAGATAATTTCATATATTATTTTACTTTTTACTGCCTCTATAACACTGGGCAGGTTAGTTAAGTTCTGAAACCTGTGTTTCTCCAGTTTCCAATATATTTTTTTTAACTGTATTAGTTTGATACTGTATTTTACTTTAGTTTCACAATTCTCCTGTAAAAGGAACTGAAGGACTGTGCACAGGGGAAGAGCTTAGATGCTAATACAGAAGCCATCTCTGCCAGATCTTGTTGATATTTTCTATGAATATGCTGGTAACAGCTTTTCACTGATCTCCAACCACTCCTGCTTTAAATATGTCATTGACAGGCCCAAATGACTAAATTAGTTGCTGAAGTTTAGCAAATGAAGGATGACTCCATCTTTATGTTATGTTTCATTGAAAACATGTCTAAAAAGAGCCACATACACTACATGATTTAAAAGAAGTTTCCGTGAAAATCTTTTAGTGTTGTAACCTTGATTGCTGTCCAATGGTGGCTCGGCTGAGAGACATACCTCTCTCCCTCCACAAAAGAACCACTGTGCTATAATCAAAGTTGAATCTCCCATCTAAGAGTTAGGTCACTTTCTGGAGCTAGGGCATTTTGTCTGGTTTGTCTTTTTAGAGTGATTATCTCCCCATAGAGTTCTCAAATCCTATGTAAAGGTTATTCCATTTATTTGATAAACAAACATGTTGCAAGTTCTGTGACTGTCAGGGATATTTATATAGCTTCTGACTTTTCTCTGTGATATGTAATGGGGAAATGAAAATCTCCTCTTCCAAGGCTTTTCACTTACATTGGTTTATTACCTTGGGATCACTTCCCAGAAGTGGTATTACTTTTTCAAATAATATGAATATATTTATGGTTTCAGATACTTCTTGGTGAACTGCTTTTAAAAAAGTGTTGTGTATAAATTTACAGTTCCTCTAAAATATAAGAATTGAGCCAATTTAATTGGATATGCACTATAACTGTGTATATTAAACAAAACATGAGAGAAACTTCACAATAAAATGCAATATAGCACTATGGAAATAAATCTGAAAATATTGTAATAGCGATGATTTCTACAAATATGCACAATAATGCGATTATCTGAAAAGCAAGATGAATGTGGCTATATTGATAAACTTAAAATATATTGGAGTTTTCATCAAAGGATTACAAAAAGGAAGGCACTTAGCTCAGAACTTTGTAAGGAGAATCATTTCAAGTCATTTCACATATTGTTCTCATGCTGTACAATTTGATGCATATAACTTAAAAATAAAACAATTGATGGCACTAAAATTACAAGTAGTGCTGCTAGAAATAATTACTACTCATTCATACCTGATGCCAATAACCACAAATAATTAGAATAAAATTCTATTCACAATGCTAACATGAGCTATAAAGTGTCACAACATTTATTTATATACAAAGAATAAGTAGTTAGAGTTTATAGTAGCAGTTACCATAACATATTTAGGGATAACTAATAAAAATAACAACTCTTTTTATGTTGAGAGTGGAGATGGAGAATCTGGACACAATTCAATGAAAGAAAAAAAAAATAAAAGCAGTAAGAAAACATTAAATACAAAGTCAATGTGCCCTAATGTCTCACTGGCTATTACAAGTTATAAAACATCAAAAATGTTATTGGTATATAAATAAAAAGATAAATGTGAATAATAAAGGAAATTTAGAAAAACAAATTTATGTAAAAGGATATGATATCTCAATTATTTGGTGAAAATTGATAACTTTAAACAATGTTGAAGTAATTTTGTAGTTATCAGGAAAATGAAATATTTGGAAACTTACACTATAAACCAGCATAAGCTTCAAATGGATCAAGGATTTACATGTGTAACAACATAAAAATAACAAAAATGTAAAAATTTCTGAATAATGCTTTTATATGAAGTATGCTATAAATTAAAGGAAATCATTTTAAAAGGCTATACAGAAGCAAACATATCTTCTTCACATCTTATAAACAGAAGAAAAATTAAAATATAAATAAAAAGGGAAAACATTTGCAGTTTTTGTCAACACTGTAATCTGTAAATCTCAAGATGTATAAAGATTTTTATGACAATTGATAGGAAAAGAACAATAGTCCTGTAGAAAAATTGCTCTGAACTCAAATTACACAGATGTGGACTTGAAAATAATATTCAAACATGGTAAAATATAATCCAATAATCCATCTTATTTTTATTAGAGGACACATAAAGTAATTTCACAAAGATACTACTTGTATTAAGAACATTACCAAAACATAAATGTTGAATAAAATTCTCTTGGCAAGGATATAGGGAAACAGGCCCAGGAAATATTGGTTTAGAGCCAATAGCTTCAGAAATTGTTAGTATATTTACACAAATTTCAAATATATATAAACATTGAATCAGTAATTTCATTTTTATTGTTTAAACTTCTAATATACTTGAGCCATTGTTTGACATTATTTATTTGGCTTATTGATAATTGAAAAAGGACTTTAAATGAGTGATATATTCAGCATTAGTGGGTAGTTAAACACATCAAAAATTAGACATACAATGTAATACTAGCCATAGAAATGTCAAGAAAAAAAATTTAAGTGTAAGTATCTGAAACTATTGAAAATTAGGGAGGAATATTACTAAATAATGAATGATAATAAAATGAGCGTTCAATATTGCAAACACACACATAATTAACAAATGAAAAATAAAACTTAACTTCGTTTACACAAGATATCCAGAGATATCCATATATCTACACATCTAGATATGTAGATATATCTTAAAATTATAAAAGTTATATCATAATGACAGAAAGCCAGTACAGATAAACAGGGTATAAAACAAAGTGTCATGCCATGTAGGTAGACCCAAGATTGATGGGTCACGGAGGAGAGTTCAGACAAAATGTGGTCTACTGGAGAAGGGAATGGCAAAACACTTCATTATTCTTGCCTTGAGAACCCAATGAACAGTGTGAAAAGGCAAAAAGGTAGGATACTGCAAGATGAACTCCCCAGGTATTTGAGACCAGTGGAGAAATGACTCCAGAAAGAATGATGAGCTGGAGGCAAAGCAAAAACAACACCCAGTTGTGGATGTGACTACTGATAGAAGCAAGGTCTGATGCTGTAAAGAGCAATATTGCATAGGAACTTGGCATGTTAGGTCTTTGAATCAAGGCAAACTGGAAGTGGTCAAATAGGAGATGGCAAGAGTGAACGTTGACATTCTAGGGATCAGCGAACTAAAATGGACTGGAATGGGTGAATTTAACTCAGATGACCATTATATCTGCTACTGTGGGCGGTAATCATTTAGAAGAAATGGAGTAACCATGATAGTCAACAAAAGAGTTCAAAATACAGTACTTGGATGCAATCTCAAAAACGACAGACTGATCTCTGTTTGTTTCCAAGACAAACCATTCAATATCATGGTAATCCAAGTCTATGCCCTGAGCAGTAATGCTGAAGAAGCTGAAGTTGAATGGTTCTATGAAGACTTACCAGACCTTCTAGAACTAAAGCCCCCCAAAAATTATCCTTTTCATTATAGGGGACTGGAATACAAAAATAGGAAATCAAGAAACATCTGGAGTAATAGGCAAATTTAGCCTTGGAGTACAGAATGTAACAAGGTAAAGGCTAATAGAATTTTGCCAAAAGAACGCACTGGTCATAGCAAACACCCTCTTCCAAAAACACAAGAGAAGACTCTACACATGGACATCACCAGATGGCCAATACCAAAATCAGATTGCTTATATTCTTTGCACCCAAAGAGGAGAAGTTCTATACAGTCAGCAAAAACAAGACTGATTGCTGACTATGGCTCAGATCATGAACTCCATATTTCCAAATTCAGAATTAAATTGAAGAAAGTGGGGAAAACACCTAGACCCTTCAGATATGACATAAATCTCTTATGATTATACAATGGAAGTGAGAACTAGATTTAAAGGACTAGATTTGACAAAGTGCCTGATGATCTATGGACAGA
>SJYX01010750.1:68015-81256 GCA_006410675.1 Oreotragus oreotragus
GCCGTTGTTTCTGAATGTCGGTAGTCTGGAGTATTTACTTGCTTGAAGCCCTTTGGAATTCTCAGGATTGATCTCTACAATTCCTGATATAGAGTCAGGCTAATAGACTTATTAAATTCAAGCACAAATGTGATGGTAGATCTGAGTCTTATTCTTCTTTCTGTGAATATTATGAATATCACACATTGTGACAGAACTGAGGTTTTGTTGGGGCCAAGGAGCGAACTCATACAAAGAATAAAAATTCTAGGTTGACAGTTGTGATACACTGTACAGAATCTTGAGTGAGTAGAGCACAAATGTGGGCTCAGTTCTGTGTTCTAATGCTGACATTCTGGTGGCTTCTTAGTAAGAGACTTAACCTATTAAATGTTTATCAAATCGTATATTTTTTTCAAACAGAATCTCTATATTTTCTTCTCTCTTCCTATCTTCATCCACCCCTCCCTCTCTCCTTATGTGTATATGTGTGATGTATGTGTGTGAACATATATTTAAATCTCAGTCAGTTGTATTCACTTAGAACTAACAAATAGAAATTGAAATTACTATATATTAAATACATATACAATTTCAGGTTTAAATGCTAGTATCTATTCCTTCTACATATTTCATTTTGTATCATGCAGACATGATTTATGACTAGTTTTTCTTACTGTATGGGTGTATTGTTATGAGGAGTTTTTATACTAATATTTCTGGCTTACAGCATTAAAATAGGCAAAGTATTATACTGCATGAGCATATTAGGAGAAACAAAGTGTATTAGCTTGGTTTAAAAGATAAAGATACATCAACCATTGGCATAAAGAAGAGTACTCTGACAACATATTTTTTATCATTATAGTAACAATTTTAACAGTATTGCAAATCAATTCAGTTCATCAATTCTTTAAGATTTTACTTTGTAAAGAATTTTGAATTAAGNGTATTATACTGCATGAGCATATTAGGAGAAACAAAGTGTATTAGCTTGGTTTAAAAGATAAAGATACATCAACCATTGGCATAAAGAAGAGTACTCTGACAACATATTCTTTATCATTATAGTAACAGTTTTAACAATATTGCAAATCAATTCAGTTCATCAATTCTTTAAGATTTTACTTTGTAAAGAATTTTGAATTAAGTTAGAAATTTCCAGTAACTTTCCCTTATTATTAGAGAAAACAGGATTCCATATTTAATTGGACATAGATGACTATAATTTATTTTTAGTTTTCCTCTTTGTGTCAGCATTAGGCAAGCCACCAAATTTATATTGATTACATCAGGTTATCTTATTCTTAGTCATCAACTTATTCATCACTGCCTCTGGGTATCAGTGGAGAGAATGCAAAAGTTGGAACATTTTTTTCAATGCATCATCTGAAACCATGGACAGGGAATAAATAGAGAGATGTACAATTAATCATTTCCTCAAAGAAAAAAATGCCAGTTAGGATCCAGAGACAAACAGTTGAAGCTGTTTAAAGGAAATAAGTTATCACCATATTGGTAGAGAAGGAAACATGAGTCAATTGATAAAACTGTCAAGAAAGGAGGTAGAAATAACCCTGAATTCCTCAGAAGACTAGAATGAAAATAAGCATGATCTTTAAATGAATTGAAAGTTTAGGATATAAACAAAGAAGAGTGAATATGGAGGTAGTAATGAGAAGTGAGGGGAAATTTTACTCCACTCTTAGAAATGTTTGACTAACACACACACAAGAATATTTAATTATAAAGCACTTTCAGAGAAGCTCTTGAAAAAGAAACAAGACATAATACTGATGACTAGAAATTTCCATGAGAGATGCAATAGGAGAATTCCTGTGTTGAAGAGAAGAGGACTGAGGGTTTGAGATGAACTAGAAGATAACAGAACTGAAAGCAGTTCCGTTCAGTTCAGTTCAGTCACTCAGTAGTGTCCGACTCTTTGCGACCTCATGAATCGCAGCACACCAGGCATCCCTGTCCATCACCAACTCCTGGAGTTCACTCAGACTCACGTCCATTGAGTCCGTGATGCCATCCAGCCATCTCATCCTCTGTCGTCCCCTTCCTCTCCTGCCTCCAATCCCCCTCAGCATTAGAGTCTTTTCCAATGAGTCAACGCTTCCCATGAGGTGGCCGAAGTACTGGAGTTTCAGCTTTATCATCATTACTTCCAAAGAAATCCCAGGGCTGATCTCCTTCAGAATGGACTGGTTGGATTTCCTTGCAGTCCAAGGGACTCTCAAGAGTCTTCTCCAACACCACAGTTCAAAAGCATCAATTCTTCAGTGCTCAGCCTTTTTCACAGTCCAACTCTCACATCCATACACTACCACTGGGAAAACCATAGCCTTGACTAGAAGGACCTTAGTCGGCAAAGTACTGTCTCTGCTTCTGAATATGCTATCTAGGTTGGTCATGACTTTTCTTCCAAGGAGTAAGCATCTTCTAATTTCATGGCTGCAGTGACCATCTGCAGTGATTTTGGAGCCCAGAAAGATAAAGTCTGGCACTGTTTCCACTGTTTCCCCATCTATTTCCCATGAAGTGATGGGACCGGATGCCATGATCTTCGTTTTCTGAATGTTGAGCTTTAAGCCAACTTTTTCGCTCTCCTCCTTCACTTTCATCAAGAGGCTTTTTAGCTCCTCCTCACTTTCTGCCATAAGGGTGGTGTCATCAGCATATCTGAGGTTATTGATATTTCTCCCGGCAATCTTGATTCCAGCTTGTGTTTCTTCCAGTCCAGCGTTTCTCATGATGTACTCTGCATATAAGTTAAATAAGCAGGGAGACAATATACAGCCTTGACGTACTCCTTTTCCTATTTGGAACCAGTCTGTTGTTCCATGTCCAGTTCTAACTGTTGCTTCCTGACCTGCATACAGATTTCTCAAGAGGCAGGTTAGGTGGTCTGGTATTCCCATCTCTTTCAGAATTTTCCACAGTTTATTGTGATCCACACAGTCAAAGGCTTTGGCATAGTCAATAAAGCAGAAATAGATGTTTTTCTGGAACTCTCTTGCTTTTTCCATGATCCAGCGGATGTTGGCAATTTGATCTCTGGTTCCTCTGCCTGTTCTAAAACCAGCTTGAACATCAGGGAGTTCACGGTTCACATATTGCTGAAGCCTGGCTTGGAGAATTTTGAGCATTACTTTACTAGCGTGTGAGATGAGTGCAATTGTGTGGTAGTTTGAGCATTCTTTGGCATTGCCTTTCTTTGGAATTGGAATGAAAACTGACCTTTTCCAGTCCTGTGGCCACTGCTGAGTTTTCCAAATTTGCTGGCATATTGAGTGCAGCACTTTCACAGCATCATCTTTCAAGATTTGAAACAACTCAACTGGAATTCCATCACCTCCGCTAGCTCTGTTCGTGGTAATGCTTTCTAAGGCCCACTTGACTTCACATTCTAAGATGTCTGGCTCTAGATGAGTGATCACACCATCATGATCATCCAGGTCGTGAAGATCTTTTTTTGGACAGTTCTTCTGTGTATTCTTGCTGCCTCTTCTTAGTATCTTCTGCATCTGTTAGGTCCATACCATTTCTGTTCTTTATCGAGCCCATCTTTGCATAAAATGTTCCCTTGCTATCTCTAACTTTCTTGAAGAAATCTCTAGTCTTTCCCATTCTGTTGTTTTCCTTATTTCTTTGCATTGATGGCTCAAGAAGGCTTTCTTATCCCTTCTTGCTATTCTTTGGAACTCTGCATTCAGATGCTTATATCTTTCCTTTTCTCCTTTGTTTTTCACTTCACTTCTTTTCACAGCTATTTGTGAGTCTTCCTCAGACAGCCATTTTGCTTTTTTGCATTTCTTTTCTATGAGGATGGTTTTGATCCCTGTCTCCTGTACAATGTCATGAACTTCATTCTGTAGTTCATCAGGCACTCTATCAGATCTAGGCCCTCACGAACTCGATGGACATGAGTCTAGTGAACTCCGGAAGATGGTGATGGACAGGGAGTCCTGGCGTGCTGCAATTCATGGGGTCGCAAAGACTCGGACACGACTGGGCCACTGAACTGAACTGAACTGAGAAGCCTTTTTAGGAGATAGTGATCTTAAGATGCTAAGTGCAAACGGGATTTAGAAAGAAAAATAAACTGAGGAATGTAGCATGAGTTACAATGTAGTCACAAGTTAAGTACAGTAAATCTGGGTGGGAGAAACTAAAAATGTCAAACCTCTGACCTAATGCTTTTATCAAAGTATAAAAGAGAACCTGAAGCTTGAAATAAACATGTAGTTCCATACTATTGACTTCCCTAGTGGCTCAGATGGTAAAGCATCTACCTATAATGCGTGAGACCCGGGTTCGATCCCTGGGAAGATCTCCTGGAGAAGGAAATAGCAACCCACTCCAGTATCCTTGCCTGGAAAATCCCATGGACAGAGAAACCTGGTAGGCTATAGTCCATGGGGTCGCAAAGATTTGGACACGACTTCACTTTCACTTTCACTTTCTGTACTATGAGTCAGAGGCTACATCATCATCCATCGATGTAGTTCCGTACTATGAGTCAGAGGCTATATCATCATCCGCCAACACCGCTCACCCCTTCAGGCTGATTCCCTGGCTGCTCCAGCAGCAGTCATAATTACCTACTGAATCCAGTCAGGCTACAGACCCCTTTGCTACCAACTGAAAGAGTATGTTTTCTAAAGAGTATGAGTATTTGTCTTCACCTCACACTCATGATTGTAGAGAACAGGGAAAGTTTATGATCTTGCAGCTGGCAAGAGTCATGAGTCTCCTGAAGTGGAAAAAGGACATAAACTCTTAGCTTTTAAGTTTGCCATAATTCAAGTTGTGTTATCTGTGATACTATGGAAAAGACCAATAATTTATGGCAGAAAGTGAAGAAGAACTAAGGAGCCTCTTGATGAAAGTGAAAGAGGAGAGTGAAAAAGTTGGCTTAAACCTGAACATTCAGAAAACTAAGATTATGGCATCCAGTCCCACATTTCATTGCAAATAAATGGGGAAACAGTGGAGAGAGTGGCTGACGTTATTTTTTGGGGGGCTCCAAAATCACTGCAGATGGTGACTGCAGCTGTGAAATTAAAAGATGCTTACTCTTTGGAAGGAAAGTTATGACCAACCTAGACAGCATATTAAAAAGCAGAGACATTGTCAACAAAGATCCAGCTAGTCAAGGCTATGGTTTTTCCAGTAGTCATGTATGGATGTGAGAGTTGGACTATAAAGAATGGTCAGTGCAGAATTGATACTTTTGAACTGTGGTGTTGGAGAAGACTCTTGAGAGTCCCTTGGACAGCAAGGAGATTCAACCAATCCATTCTAAAGGAGATCAGTCCTGGGTGTTCATTGGAAGGACTGATGTTGAAGCTGAAACTCCAATACTTTGGCCTCCTGATGCAAAGAGCTGACTCATTTGAAAAAACCCTGATGCTAGGAGCGATTGTGTGCAGAAGGAGAAGGGGACAACAGAGGATGAGATGTTTGGATGGCATCACTTTCTCAATGGACATGAGTTTGGACAAGCTCCAGGAGTTGGTGATGGATAGGGAGGCCTAGTGTGCTGCGGTTCAGACTGAGTGATTGAACTGAACTGATGCTTTATATTCATGGGCAGTAGATGAGTTATTCACAGTACAACTAAAATCCCATGCTTAGTTTTACTTTCTTTAGCAATTTAAATGACTAATATTTAGAATGCTCTAACAAGATATTTAGAAAATCCTAAACTTATGTGTGATTTTTTCACCACCACAAACTACAATCCAAATCAGGAATGAATAGAATGTTAATAAAATTCTACACAACTTACAATGTTCATTTAGCTGACCAAATTTAAATCCTCTGGGGGAAAATATGGCAGTATTTTTTTTTTAATAAACATTTTATTGGAGTACAGTTAATTTACAATATTGTGTTAGTTTCAGCTAATATAACAAAGTGAACCATTTATATGTATACGCACATTCACTTTTTCAAATTATTTTCCTATGTAGGTTGCCATAGCATACTAAGCAGAGTTCCCTGTACTAGGTTCTTATCAGCTATCTATTATATATACATATATAGCAATGTGTACATGTTAATCACAAAATGCAGAATATCTGCTATGAGATCTAATTAACAAAATTCAGTTATATTCAATATTCATCCATTTTTCAGTTTCATAGCTGCTTATTTTTATCTATTTGAAAATCACTTACTTGTCAAGAGTAAGATAAAGCACCTTGTTTTTGTACTAGGCAAAGCAGAAGTATTCATATCTCTTGTGTAATGTTAGAATTCTTAGTCAATTTCCTTTATTTTAAGGAAAAAAAGAGAAATCACTACCACAAATACTCTAGTGGCTTTACAAAAGTGATATGATTGAGGGAAGAGGAAATATACAGATGATTTAGACAACGATTGTGTTGAGCTCAAAGAATTGTCTGGGAAAATATATTCAGATTGATATTGTGACATAAAAACCCTAGAACACATGGCTTCCATCTATTTATATTTACTGTTGATGATTCTAAGAAAGAATCATCTTCTAAATTTGTGAATCTCTTGAGTAAAGTGCCTGACCTATCAATCATATACATTGATGATTCTGGACAGGCATCATATGCTAGGAGATGGAAACACCAAGTGTAGTTTAGGTTATTACATTTTTAAGGACTATATTGATTATGAACTCAAAAGTAAATGTATGGAGATATAAAATATATTCCCAGTCTTTGTGAATAACTCTAGAAAAGTAATTAAATTTCAAAAGGAAGATATGAATATCTATCATTTAGTATCTTTTATAGATATGAACATATAATAAAAAAGTGTGTTGCATAAAAAAATACAAGATTTCTTGATATAATTATCTTAATATACCAACTCAAAATAACCTTTTTAAAGAAAACAGACATTATTATTTTTGTCTTATAATAATATTTTATTTCAAAAAGATATAGCTATAATATGTAAATGGGATTTTTTATTAACTTGTTCATAAAACTAAAAGTCACATCTATGTTTCTATTTATTTTGATATTGCTAGTTCACAGTAATCAAATATCAGTTACCATCCTGTTAAGAATATTGTGAGTGTAAATTTCATTATATTCCATTATTAAATAATTATGAATACCAAAAAGGAGCAATTATGTAATGTAGTACATTTAAACAAGATTAAAATGTAAAGCCGTTACTTGGGTTTTGACTTGTATTTTCCAAAATTCTCTGAGAAATTCAGTAAGTGGATGAAAGGAGTATATGTTTCTTTTTAATAGTCTGAATTCAGATTAATATAGAGGAAGTCTGGAAGGTCATCTGGGTTTACTGGCAGTTTTAAATATATGCTAAATAATAGTTCTAGAGGCTGTATGTCCATAGATTTCTACTGTCTCTAAATTGTCAGCCAATTTATTATTTGGGTATTTATCTTGCCAAGGATTTTAAAAGTCTGTTTCAGAATAAGAAATATGTATCAATTCCCCCATGTGTCTTTAAAAGAAACAGAGACCTAAAACCAGTTTAAATTCCTTCCGTTCATTTTTCAGTTGCAAGTTGTCAAGGAGCATTTCCTCCTCCCAAAACTTGTAGAGTGTGTGGTTGTAAATTGCTCTTCTCTTTTGACAGGCTGTTGTTCTGAAGAATATGGCTATTTATTCCAACAGGGGATTTTTCCAGGCTACTAAACTTTCTAGCCTTGAAATGAATTTTTATTGCATAAATGACCTTTCAACTATGTAACCCCTAAACACGTAAACAATTTTCCTATTTCTGAAAATCATTCTTAACTGTATCATTTATTTTGCTTCTTTCTATATATGTATTTTCCAAAAGTATAGCAAGGGTAGATGAAGGAATTCATGGTGAAGAAGAAGTTATATGTGTGACATTATGATTCATAAAAAACATTTCAAAATGATTACATTTCTCCTGCACTAGTAAGAATATTATCCTAATTATGTTGTTGTTCATTTCTTGTACATCACTTAACTATACAGTTATGTAGATTTGCTAAATCATTTGGGATTAGAGATTCTGGAATTTTTTTCCCGCTTTGCATTTTCCTGTTAAAAGCTTAAATATCACATCAGTATTTGTGACCTTATGGAATGTAGCTTTCCAGGGTCCTCTCTTCATGGGATTCTCCAGGCAAGAATACTGAAGTGGATTCCCATGTCCTCCTCCAGGGGATCTTCCTGACCCAAGGATCTAATCTGAGTCTCTTCTGTCTCCTGTGTTGTTGGGTGGGTTCTTTACCACTAGCGCCACCTGGGAAACCTATGATAAAGCAATAGTTACCAGTAAACACAGATTCTTGTGGCTCTCTTGTGGCTCTTTTGTGGGGTTTCCCTTATGGCTCAGCTGGTAAAGAATCTGCCCACATTGCGGGAGACCTGGACTTCATTCCTGGGTTGGGAAGATCCCATGGAGAAGGGAAAGGCTACCCACTCCAGTATTCTGGTCTGGAGAATTCATGGAATGTATAGTCCAAGGGATCCCAAAGAGATGGATAGGACAGAGCTACTTTCACTTTCTTTTCAAACACAAATTAATTCAATGTATCTAATGATTGCAGCCATGAAATTAAAATACGCTTACTCCTTGGAAGGAAAGTTATGACCAACCTAGATAGAATATTCAAAAACAGAGACATTACTTGGCCAACAAAAGTCTGTCTAGTCAAGGCTATGGTTTTTCCAGTAGTCATGTATGGATGTGAAAGTTGGACTGTGAACAAAGCTGAGCACTGAAGAATGGATGTTTTTGAGCTGTAGTGTTGGAGAAGACTCTTGAGAGTCCCTTGGACCACAAGGAGATCCAACCAGTCCATTCCAAATGAGATCAGTCCTGGGTGTTCTTTGGAAGGAATGATGCTACAGCTGAAGTTCCAGTACTTTGGCCACCTCATGTGAAGAGTTGACTCATTGGAAAAGACTCTGAGTCTGGGAGGGATTGGGGGAAGGAGGAAAAGGGGACACCAGACGATCAGATGGCTGGATGGCATCACCGATTCGTTGGACGTGAGTTTGAGTGAACTCTGGAAGTTGGTGACGGACAGGGAGGCCTGGTGTGCTACAATTCATTGGGTCACAAAGAGTCAGACATGACTGAGTGACTGAACTGAACTGAACTGAAGCATGCTTGAAATTTTTAAATGCTAACACCATATTTTATAGTGTTGCTAAAAGATAAAGATAGTTCAAAACTAAACTGTGTAACAAAAAGTACTCTTTTTTTTTGGGGGGGGGAGTGGTTATTTTCACTCTAAGAAAAATTCATCTATTGAGGTTTTGCAAGTTTCCCACTACTACCTATTTTTATAGATCAACAACAACAACAATAACAAATTAAAAGATCTGATCACACAAACACATATTTTCTTCATAGAATTAAAAGGAAACTTTAAATAAATTTTCTCATCTATTTGAACAGACTTTCTTCACTCTAGCATTGATTTTGATGGACAGCGCAACTGAACAAGTAAAGCTGTGTTTTAAGGAGATGCACATACAGTAGCAATACTAAAATGTATTATTATTTGTATTAATGTTGAACCCTGTGACAAAGTGATCTTGGCATTCATTCAAAGATACACTTTAGGCCTAATCTTTTCAACTCATTCAATTCATAGATATACCTCTTGAACAAAATTTTAATTCATCAATGGAGAGTTGACTAGTTTTTATTCAAGAACTTGGACATCCTCCATGACATTGCCCTTCTTGGATCCAAGATACTCAGATATTCTGAGAATTTCCTCAAGTCAAAACTTTTTTACAATGTTGAAAACTCAAAATCAAATGAACAAAATGAAGTGAACACTAGCCATTCTTTGGTGAAAACCAGTTTAAAATAATGTATAGATACTTTCAAGATGTAATGGCCTATTGGTGGGAGAGCTGGGGGAGGAATGGTGTGTAAAGACCAGAATGGTAGCCCAATTTTAACACTGAACATTTTTAATATTGAATTTTAATATTGCTACATTTTAACATAAATTAAGTTGCACATAGGGAACCTTGTTTTCTTTAGATTTTTAAGAAATTATGCATTTCTTAAAGTGGGATATAAAATAGTATAAGCATTTTCTGGATAGGTATTTTCAGGTGTATAAAAACTTATTGGAATTTAAAATCACATTACCTAAGCTTTTGCTTTCCCAGTTAACAGCTAATAAATTTTTTTACAATTTTTCTGTAATATTTCTACTTCTTATGCATTTTCAGTCTTTAAAAAATCGTACCTTATGCACACATTTTTTTGAACATACATTTTTATAAGTGATGAGTCTAGATCATTTAAACAGCTTGCCTTGTGAAAATAATGTTCTATGTAGTAAAGAGAAGAATTACAAAAGTCACCATTATGCTCTTTGTTCTCTTTAAGACTAAAATATGAATGGGCAGACAAATTAAAGGAGTTTATCTATTGTCAGGGACATGTAGAAGGGCAGCAAGTGGAATCTGTAAGAACTGAGATATACAGTTTCCAAAATCAGTATTAGAACAAATGGGGAAACAATTCAAATACAATTAGGAAATGTAATCAGAAGAAAAATTAATTTGCAGACATCAAACTTTTAAAAGAATAAATAACATTATATATATTTGTGATATGATTTGTTTTATCTTTAAGTCCTTTGGATTATTCATATATACTATCTAAAAACAGAAAATAATTCACTAATTTGGCAAATTTATTATCAACTTAGAAAACAGAATAATGATCACATACATAAACAATAAAAAGTTAAAAATATAATGAAAGACAAGAGCTTACTTACCATGGCCATAAAACAAAATATTTTAACAAAATTGGGTGAAGTAACACAATCAGATATTAAAGCACAGAGCATCTAAAATTTTAAAACTACAGCATTGGCTGATAAATAAATAATTGAGTAGAACAGAAGCTGAAAGTCCAAAGGATACTAAAGAAATATGAAACTTTATTATGATAATAAACTTTATATTCAAAATTGCTAGGGTCAAAATATGCTTATTAATATATGGTAATGGAATGATTAGACATCCATTTATAAGGATAAAATGGCATCACTTGTTAAAATACATCAGTGAAACTTAATAGTTAACATCTAAAGATAGATATGAGCCACATAAATATATTGGAAAATTATGCCAGACTTTCTTTAAAATCTGCATATGTATAAGTATCTTTCAACTGTATCTCAAAATTCAGATGAATAATAAAAACAAATAATAAATGTGATGCATTAGTTCAGTTCAGTCGCTCAGCTGAGTCTGACTCTTTGTGACCCCATGGACTGCAGCACACAGGTCTCCCTGTCAATCAACTCCCGGAGTCCACCCAGACTCTTGTCCATTGAGTCGGTGATGCCATCCAACCATCTCATCCTCTGCCATCCCCTTCTTCTGCCTTCTGTCTTTCCCAGCATCAGGATCTTTTCAAATGAGTCAGCTCTTCGCATCAGGTGACAAAAGTATTGGAGTTTCAGCTTGAACATCAGTCCTTTCAATGATCAACCAAGACTAATCTCCTTTAAAATGGACTGGTTGGATCTCCTTGCTGTCCAAGAGACTCTCAAGAGTCTTCTCAAACACCACAGTTCAAAAGCATCAGTTCATTGGCACTCAGCTTTCCTTATAATCCAGTTCTTACATTCATACATGAGTACTGGAAAAATCATAGCTTTGACTAGTCAGACTTTTGTTGGCAAAGTAATGTCTCTGTTTTTTAATATGCTGTCTAGGTTGGTCATAGCTTTTCTTCCAAGGAGCAAGCATCTTTTAATTTCATGGCTGCAGTCACCATCTGCAGTGATTTTGGAGTCCAAACAAATAAAATCTGTCACTCTTTCCACTTTTTCCCTATCTATTTGCCATGAAGTGATGGGACTGGATGTCATGATCTTGATTTTTTGAATGTTGAGTTTTAAGCCAGCATTTACACCCTCTCTTTTTACCCTCATCAAGAGGCTCTTTATTTCCTCTTCCCTTTCTGCCATTAAAGTGGTAACATTTGCATATATGAAGTTTGTTGATAGTTCTTCCAGCAATATGATTCCAGTCTTTGCCTCATCGAGCCCAGCATTTTGCTTCATGTACTCTGCATGTAAGTTAAATAAGCAGGGTGACAATATACAGCCATGATGTACTCCTTTCCTGATTTTAAGCCAGTCTGTTGTTCCATGTCCTGTTCTAACTGTTGCTTCTTGTTCTGCCTTCAGGTTTCTCAGAAGACAGGTAAAGTGGTCTGGTGTTCCTATCTCTCTAAGAATTTTTCAGTTTGTTGTGATCCACAGAGTCAATTGTTTTAGTGTAGTCAGTGAAGCAAAAGTAGATGTGTTTTTGGAGTTCTCTTGCTTTTCTTAAGATCCAATGGGTGTTGGCAATTTAATCTCTGGTTCCTCTGCCTTTTCTAAATCCTACTTGTACATCTGAAAGTTCTCAGTTCACCCACTTTTGAAGTCTAGCCTCAAGGATTTTGAGCACTGTCTTCCTACCAAGTGAAATGAGCTCAATTGTGTGGTAGTTTGAACAATGCTTTGCACTGCCCTTCTTTGGGATTGGAATGAAAATTGACCTTTTCCAGTGCTATGGCCACTGCTGAGTTTTTCAAATTTGTGGGCATATTGAGTGCAGGACTTTAATAGCATTCTCTCCTAGGATTTGAAATAGTTCAGCTGAAACAGGTCACCTCCATTAGCTTTGTTCATTGTAATGCATCCTAAAGCCTATTTGATCTTATAAGTGGAAATATATACCTTTGGTCAACAACTCCTCTTTTTCTCTGCCTATCAAACCCCTTGAAACACCATTCTACTACTCTTATTATGTGTTTCCATTTTTCAGATTCCACACATTAGTGACTGTGTATAGTATTTGTCTTTCTCTGTTATTTCAATAAGCGTAAAGCCCTCAGTGTACACTAATGTTGTCTCAGGTGGCAGGAATTCTTTCTCATAACAATATAATATTCCATTGTGTTCATATACATATATGTGTATATGTGCATGCCTTTTTATTTCGTACAATGACAGACACCACTTAGGATATTTCCATATCTTGGCTATTGTGAATAATGATGTAATAAGCTGTGCAGATATTTCTTCATGATCCTTGCTTTCTTTCCTTAAGTATATATATATAAAAATACATAAATACATTATATATATTTACATTTATATTACACACATGATACATACATACATACATGATATGTATTACATCATTATAATCATGATGGTGAGATCATTCACCTAGAACCAGACATTCTGGAATGTGAAGTCAAGTGGGCCTTAGAAA
>SJYX01010750.1:83236-118031 GCA_006410675.1 Oreotragus oreotragus
GAAGGTGCTACACTCAATATGCCAGCAAATTTGAAAAACTCAGCAGTGGCCACAGGACTGGAAAAGGTCAGTTTCATTCCAATCCCAAAGAAAGGCAATGCCAAAGAATGCTCAAACTCTGTCTCTTATACACATCTAGATGTGTATAAGAGACAGGGAGAAGGGGACGACAGAGGATGAGATGGCTGGATGGCATCATTGACTCAATGCACACAAATCTGGGTAAACTCCAGGAGCTGGTGATGGTCAGGGAGGCCTGACATGCTGTGTTTCATGGGGTCACAAAGAGTTGGACACAACTGAGTGACTGAACTGAAATGAACTGAACTGAATGACCTTAAGTACACATCATATTCACAGTATCCACCCAGAAGAACATTTAAAAAGAAAATTAATCCTACTTTTTCTGAATATCTTACTCTAACTGTATGTTTTCTATAAGATATATATATATATATATATATACTAAAGACAAAAGATTGCATAGCACTATTGAGGTAGCTTTACTGTTAGCAGAGGTGCATTTGACTATCCTTATGCATATGATGTTGCATTATAAAAATTTCAGGCAACAATTCCTATGAATCAAAATTCTCACCATATAAATATATACAGTGGAGACAAAGCCTGTTTTCCTGGCTAATACTTGGAGGCATTAACATAAACTTGTGATTTTTTTTTACCATGTGTTCCCTACTTCTCACCACTAAAATAGTTGGTAGTAATGAATAAAGTTAGTACTCCAATATTGATTTCTAAATTCCATTTTACATAACTGAGCCACTCTTACTATCCCTTATTAAATTTCACCTACTTTTAATATGCTGATTACAGGTCTAGAGAGAACAAATAAAATGCAACTTGTTCCCAAAATAACTTTTTGGGGAAAAAAAGAATATTGAAGACTAAGGAATATTTAAAAGGAAAATTTATATATAAAAATAAATAGTGATAATGGTGATTTTAACTTTTAATTAAGTTTAACTTTACTTAAATGTAAAAGAAAAGTACCCATAAGTTCCACATGGATAATCTAAATAAACATTAAAGAAAGTGATTCATTTTAAACAGACAAACAAATGCTAATAAATGTTTGAAAGTGAAAGTGTGAGTCACTCAGTCATGTCTAACTCTTTGAGATCCCATGGGTTGTAGCCTGCCAGGCTCTTCTCTCCTTGGAATTATCCAGGCAAGGAGTGGGTGGCCATTCAATTCTCGAGGGAATATACCTGACCCAGGGATTGAACCTGAGTGTAATGGCAACCCACTCCAGCATTCTTGCCTGGAAAATCCCACGGACAGAGGAGCCTGATAGACTACAGTCCATGGGGTCGCAAAGAGTTGGACATGACTGAGCAAGTCGCTTTCACTTTCACTTCACTTTCACTTCTGCATTGTAGACAGACTTTTTAATGTCTGAGTCACCAGGGAAGCCAATAAATGTACAAGAGATGACAAAATTAGAAAACATCAATTGATAATTCAGTGACTTGGATATTCACAGGCTCTCTATAAATTAATAGCATCAGCAACAGGACAAACTGATTAATAAGATAATCAGGATAATAGGTTGATAATAGGATAATCCCTTGTTGTGATAAATACATATGCCATTTGTTCTATTCCTGCCAAAACATTTTAACTTGCATCCAATCATGAGACAGCTATCAGAAAACCAAACAAGAACGTATTTAAAAATAACTGGCCTATAGTGGTTAGCAACAACAACAAAAAATCCAAGTTAGTTTAGGAAAAAAGACACTTCTAAATTAAATGCAAACTAAAGTACAAAACAACCAAATTCAGCGTATGATACTTTTAAGTAGACCTTAGAATAAGAGGAAAATATTTTTAATGTTTGTTATTGAGACAATTGGAAAATTTCATGAATCAATGTTAAATTATTGAGAAATATGCACGTACTATCTTTATGTAGAAGGCTGCTTTTTTTGATTCTTTGAAGTGTTTCTTGGTAAAACAGAGATTTCTTCAATATACTCACAAATGAATTAGCTAAAAGATAATGTCTATGTATGAATACACATAAGTGTTTTGAATGTTGAGTTTTAAGCCAGTTTTTTCACTCTCATTTTTCATTTTCAAGAGACTCTTTAGTTCCTCTTCACTTGAGGGTGGTGTCATCAGCATATCTGAGGTTATTGCTATTTCTCCCAGCAATCTTGATTCTAGCTTGTGCTTCATCTAGGCTGGCACTTTGCATGATGCACTAATGTGTTCTAAAAACTCTATTTGAAAAAACAAGTACACATGCTGCTGCTGCTGTTGTTGCTAAGTCACTTCAGTTATGTCTGACTCGGTGCGACTCCCTGGCAGTCCACCAGGCTCCCCAGTCCCTGGGATTCTCCAGGCAAGAACACTGGAGTGGGTTGCCATTTCCNTGTGTTCTAAAAACTCTATTTGAAAAAACAAGTACACATGCTGCTGCTGCTGTTGTTGCTAAGTCACTTCAGTTATGTCTGACTCGGTGCGACTCCCTGGCAGTCCACCAGGCTCCCCAGTCCCTGGGATTCTCCAGGCAAGAACACTGGAGTGGGTTGCCATTTCCTTCTCCAATGCATCAAAGTGAAAACTGAAAGTGAAGTTGCTCAGTCATGTCTGACTCTTTGCGACCCCATGGACTGCAGCCTACCAGACTCCTCCGTCCATGGGATTCTCCAGGCAAGAACCTTGGAGTGGTTGCCATTGCCTTCTCCAAGTACACATGCAATAGCAAATAAATGGAAAGACTCTGCATTTTCTGTAGCTTTGATGCATCATGTTACCAACTTTAGCCTAAACTGTAGAGTAAGCTTATAAAGTAGCTTTTCTGTTGTTTTTATATCATAGTCCTATAAAAATTCTATCACTAGCTTGGTTTGACACTGAGGCTAGAATGCAGTCTGTTTCACAAGTCAGGGAGGGAGAGGAGAATCGCTCTGAATAGCAAGCAGGTACAGATAGAGTGTTGGCTATACAAACCCTAACCAACCAGTCAAAAATCATTATATTTCCCATTGAAAAGAGCCAATGGAGATGGATAAAGTGAGTGAAAGTACCATATTATCCCACTACAATTATATAATTGGTACCAACTGACAGCCAGTCTTTTGCTTCCAGCAGTCAGGCGTGACTGAAGCAGTTTGATAGTGAAGAGTATATTCTGTGTTCTATAGTATTATTCAGCTCAATATCAGCATTTGTTATATTTCCAAAGATCAAGCCTGTTTTCTGGCGTCAATGCAAGGTTGAAAAATGATGTCTCTGCAAATGAAGGGGATTTAAGGTAAAACTTGAAATCACAATGAACAGTTGAAGTCTCTAACAGTCAAAAGGAAATTCTTAAAAAGTGGAAGAAATATGAGTAACTTTGTTATAGAGATTTGAATATACACAGGAATAGTCTACAAATGTCCAATCCAACGTTTTATTTTGTCTGTCTAGTTCCAGAAGGAAAAGGAGAGCAAGGTCAAGTTGGACAATTTGAGGAGTGTTTTAAAAAGGCTATTATCAAAGAAAGATATGAGAAGTGTTTGAGCAAACCTTAAAGGGTAGTATAGGACCAGGGAACTGGTAACAGGTGAGAAGAAGAAATTGGTTCTACTCCACCATGGGAATGGGTGAAAGAAATGGAGAGTCATTAATGGAATTGGAAACTGAGGGTCAAGTGAAAAGAGTGTCCTCATCAGAAGCTGGATCTATGCTAACACATCTAGAAGGAAAGATAGCGCTGTCATGTCCAACTCTTGCAATCCCATAAACAGTAGGCTGCCAGGCTCCTCTGTCCATGGGATTCTCCAGGCAAGTATGCTGGAGTGGATTGCCATTTCCTTCTCCATGGAATCTTCCAGACCCAGGAACTGAACCCAGGCCTCCTGCATTGCAGGCAGATGCTTTACCGACTGAGCTACGTGGGAAGCCCAAGGACTAGGAGGAAACCAAAGGCTATTCTCACAGATCTCTTTTTTTTTTTTTTTTTAACTTTTCCTGTTATAGTTCACCATTGAATAAACTAAACTAGATGTCAGAGAGAATAGAGGTTAATTTTATAACTCAATTAGGCTATATTTTAGTACCCAATTTTAAGCCAATTCCTAGTGTATATATTTCTGGAAAGGTGTTTTTTAAGCTGTGATTAACATGTAAATTCAAAAAACATTCAAAAAATGAAGATCATGCCATCTGGTCCATCACTTCATGGCAAATAGATGGGGAAACAATGGAAACAGTGACAGACTTTATTTTCTTGGGCTTCAGAATCACGCAGATGGTAACTTCAGTCACGACATTAAAGACACTTGCTCCTTGGAAGAAAAGCTATAACAAACCTAGACAGCACATTAAAAATCAGAAATGTTGCTTTGCTGACAAAGTCCATATAGCTGAAGCTATGGTTTTTCCAGTAGTCATTTATGGATGTGAGAATTGGAACATAAAGAATGTTGGACACTGAAAAACTGGTGCTTTTGAACTGTGGTGCTGGAGAAGACTCAAGAGTCACTTGGACATCAAAGAAAACAAAAAAGTCAATCCTAAAGAAAACGCTGCTGTTGCTGCTAAGTCTCTTCAGTCATGTCTGACTCTGTGTGACCCTATAGACAGCAGCCCACCAGGCTCCCCCATCCCTGGGATTCTCCAGGCAAGAACACTGGAGTGGGTTGCCATTTCCTTCTCCAATGCATCAAAGTGAAAAGTGGAGGAAATAAGTCCTGAATATTCATTGGAAGGACGGATGCTGAAGCTGCTGCTGCTGCTGTTAAGTCACTTTAGTCGTGTCCGACTCTGTGTGACCCCATAGACGGCAGCCCACCAGGCTCCCCCATCCCTGGGATTCTCCAGGCAAGAATACTGGAGTGGGTTGCCATTTCCTTCTCCAATGCATGAAAGAGAAAAGTGAAAGTGAAGTCGCGTAGTCTGTCCGACTGTTAGCGACCCCATGGACTGCAGCCCACCAGGCTACTCCATCCATTGGATTTTCCAGGCAAGAGTACTGGGGTGGGGTGCCATTGCCTTCCTGGGATGCTGAAGCTAAATCTCCAATAATTTGGCCAACTGATGTGAAGAGCTGACTCATTAGAAAAGACCCTGATAGAAAAGATTGAAGGCAGGATAAGAAGGAGATGACAGAGGATGAGATGTCTGGATGACATCACTGACTTAGTGGACATGCGTTTGAGCAAGCTCTGGGAGATGATGAAGGACAAGGAATCCTGGCATGCTGCAACCCATGGGGTTGCAGAATCAGACATGACTAAGTGATTGAACAACAATAACATTTAAATTATAATAGTAGACCATGAGTAAAGAAGATTACATTTCATGAGATGTATATGCTTCATCCAATAAAAGATTTTAGAAGAAAAGACTGCGATCCCCCTAGAAGGAAAGAATTCCACCTCCAGACTACCTGCAACTCAAGACTTCACCTATCAAGTCTTGCCAGAATTTCAAGCTTACTGGCAAGCCATCCAAATAATGTAAACATCTCTCCACTCACCTCCTCTCTCTCTCTCTCCCTCTCTCTCTCTCTCTCTCTCTCACACACACACACACACACACATGCACTCACATATATATATGGTGGTGGGGGGAGGGGGTTTCCTGGTGACTCAGATGGTAAAGAATCTATCTGCAATGCAGGAGACCCTGGTTCTATCACTGGGTAGGGAAGATCCCCTGGAGAAGGAACTGGCAACCCACCCTAGTATTCTTGCCTGGGAAATCCCATGGACAAAGGAGCCTCGTGGGCTACAGTTCATGAGGTTGCAAAGAGTCAGACATGATTTAGCAACTAAAGAGCAGCAATGTATATTTACAGTTTGTTCTATTTCCCTGGAGAAGTCTAACTTGTACAAAGGATAAGGGGGCACCAATCAAGTTCTAACAGGCAAGATTTGTGTACAAGCCTTTGCATGTAAATATATCAAATTGGCTATGGTGGAAAGAATTTGAAATCTTCCAGAGAGTACTAATAGAATAATCAAAACTTTTGAAGGTGAAATAGCTGACAATAAGTAAACCCAGATATCAAATGAAGTTGTGTTTCGTCTGTCTTTCTGTTTTGCTAATGTAAGTGTCTGAGTCAATTCTCATTATTATAACAAAGATACAGTAGCAGCACCTGTGAACTTGTTAGAAATGCAAATTCTCAGGGCAAAATCCCAGATCTTAGAATAAGCGACTTAGGAACTTGTGTTTTAGCAAGAACTCTGTGTAATTATGATACAGACTAAAGTTTGAAAACCATGGTTTATTAATTAATTCGGAAATCAAATATATTTTAACATAGTGCTAGCTTATATTTCGGAGAAGTCAATGGCACCCTACTCCAGTACTCTGGAAAAATCTCATGGACAGAGGAGTCTGGTAGGCTACAGTCCATGGGGTCGCTAAGAGTTGGACACAACTGAGCAACTTCACTTTTACTTTTCACTTTCATGCATTGGAGAAGGAAATGGCAACCCACTCCAGTGTTCTTGCCTAGGGAATCCCAGGGATGGGGGAGCCTGATGGGCTGCCGTCTGTGGAGTCACACAGAGTCGGACACGAATGAAGTGACTTAGCAGCAGCAGCAGCAGCAGCAGCTTATATTTATTTTACCTAGTTTGTGACCATAATAAAGTATAAAGACCATTAATTCAATTAAGTATAGTCTATCAATAATGTATATTTTATTAAGTTATAGAAGGCTAAAACTGGGGCTTTTAGTGGCTTTTGTTTCAACCCATCACTAGAGATGCCACAAAAGCTATTGGGAAGTATAGGGATATGTCTAATAATAATTTAAAAAATGATGTCACTTGTAGAAAAAAAAAAAGAAAGAAAGAAAGATAACTCTGACCTGCCATGGGAGGGACTGACAGTAGAGTTTAGAGAAGATCCAGGTGTCAGAATATGAAAACAGATATATTTATAGAACATAAATATCTGATCAGAAACTTCTGAATAGGACCAGCCAGAGATGGTGAAAGAAAAAAATGCTTTTGTAAAAATCAAAAAAATCAGTGTGGAGGCTCAGGGTACATAGAGGCAGGATGTGGTATGTAGCAAACGGATATAGCCTATCCTGGGCTGTGGCAACAAGGTTGTCTGCTTTATGCCACATCCCAGCTTAAATTCACCAGAAGAGCATAAGGAGGGACCTGGAGCCCTGCCACTCTCCTCAGGTACAAATTAACTGTCAAAGTGGCTGAGCTAAGCAAGGGAAATGAACTAATGGAAACATAATTAGATAACTGAGGATACACTGTTACAAGAACGATCACAAGCCAAATAGATTTGTAATAGTTGAAAGGGAGCTACTGAGGGCATGAACTTAATATTTGCAATTATGAAAACTCGTATCAAGACATAAGTATAAAATGTGCAATATTTTAGATAAAGAACTTGAAAATGAAATAAAACCAGAAACAAATTATTGAGCTGTGAGATCTTGTTGAAGAACTCTTTTTCTAATAGACATATCTAACAGAAATATGGAAAACAAAATCAAATTTAAAACATATAGAATATAGAAATGTTATCAACATCTATATACTAAAAGTCCAACTTTTAAATGTTTACAATTGAAATTTCTATTTGTATCTTGTCAGGTAAGTTTACATTTGACTAAGATTATATTTCATAACAATTATGAAAGATGATTAAAAAAAAATACTCTTTAAAGCCATTGGAGAGCAGTCATGAGGTGGGAAAATAACAGTCCATTTCAGACCCCTTAGATCATTCAGAATGCCAAACACTAGACATATGAATAATGTCAACCAAGATCACCAGCCCCATGCTGGCCTAAGTAGAGCTCCCCATGTCAAACTTGACTGTAGTTAACACTGTTTTGTGTCACAGTATATCTGAAAGTTGCTAAGTAACTCCTAAAAGTTCTCATTATGAGTTAAATTTTTTTCTTTCTATCCTTTTTTTCCTTCCTTTCTTTCTCACCCTCTCCTTCCTTTTATTTATTTTTAGTCATTGTAGTTCAGTAATTATATGAAATGATGGATGTTAACTAAACTTATTGTGATAATCACTCTGCAACAAATGTAAGTCAAAGCATTGAAACAAATTATTGTACACATCAAACTCACACACTGTTGTATGTCAGTTTTACCTGAATAAAACTAAAAGAAAAAAAAATCTTGCTATGATACAGGAAGCAGGCTTATTATTGAAAAAAGGTGTCACTGAATCCAATATGGCTAGTATTGCAGAAGTCACCCCTTCATCATGCTCAGTACATTTATACAAAAGGAGTTCAGTAACATCCACCTGAGTATGATACGGTGGAAGCATCTTGACTGAGAAGGGGGTTTTATTACTAACGATGCTTAATAGAGAGTGAATTTCCAGGGCAACTTGGTCAAATCTCAAAGTAAAACAGAAAAGGCAAAATATGTAAGTGAGAATTAGATGCAAGTAATAATGTTATAAATCACTATTTTGGGGAGGTTTGTTTTACAGTAAACACTGACACACAAAGAATATCACATGTAGGTAGCCATATCCAAAGTGAATGTGTACGAGTGTGCTCAGTCACTCACTTGTGTCTAGCTGTTTGTGACCCCACGGACTATGGCCCACCAGGCTTCTCTGTCCACGGGATTCTCTAGCAAGAATACTGGGCTGGGTTGCCATTTCTCCTCCAAGGGATCTCCCTGACCCAGGGATCGAATCCACGTCTCCTGCAGTTCCTGCATTAACAGGTAGGTTCTTTACCACCGAGCCACTCGGGAAGCCCCTAAAGTGAATGCCTATTTTACAATTCCTCCAATGTTTGATTAAAGTCCTGGTGCCTCCATATTCTTGCCAGCAATTCATGCAGTGGTTTCTTTTTTAAATTAATCATTCTAATAACTGTGTAGTGATATTTCATTGTGACTTAACTTACATTTCTCTAATGACTAATGTTTTTGAGAATCTTTTCATGGTTTTATTTGACATCTTTTTTGGTAAAATGTCTGTTTAAAATTTTGCCTGTTTTTTAAATGGATTATTTTCTTGTTACCGAATTGTGAGAGTATTTTACATGCTGTTTCCAAGACATATTACTTACAAATATTTTTATCCAGTCTGTGATATCTTTTCCTTTTTTTCATAGTATCATGTTAATAGCAGAGCAATTTAAGTTGNAAATGTCTGTTTAAAATTTTGCCTGTTTTTTAAATGGATTATTTTCTTGTTACCGAATTGTGAGAGTATTTT
The DNA here is from genome assembly GCA_006410675.1 of Oreotragus oreotragus. Taxonomy (NCBI): domain Eukaryota; kingdom Metazoa; phylum Chordata; class Mammalia; order Artiodactyla; family Bovidae; genus Oreotragus; species Oreotragus oreotragus. Next base: position 92,432 of record SJYX01010750.1, read on the forward strand.
ACATGCTGTTTCCAAGACATATTACTTACAAATATTTTTATCCAGTCTGTGATATCTTTTCCTTTTTTTCATAGTATCATGTTAATAGCAGAGCAATTTAAGTTGGTGAAGTCCAACTCATTAATATGTCATTTTATATATTGTATTTTTTGTGGATATATCTAAGAAATTTTAGCCTTAAATTAGGATCACAGAGGTTTTTCTCTATTCAGGATGCAGAGTAGAGTGAAGTAAGTCACCAAAGCACAGAAATAGATACTCACTTTCAAGGACTTCCAGGTGGAAACACGTTGCTCCTACATCTGGTGCCCCTTCCACCATTACTGAAGGCAGAGATTTTTGTCTGTGTAATTCTTTTCTGTATTCCCAGTGATTATAACAATTCTTAGCATATACTAAGAACATAATAATTATTAATCAAATAAAAGAACACAATAAAGAACAAGGTTTTTGATTTTAGAAATCCCAGGACAAGTAAACATAAGATATGAAACATCAATTGTACTTTTATGTATGTGTAAAGTTTTAACTATTACAGAGATGATGGTGGATAGATAGATATGTTGATCCTAGAAGGAAATAATCTGCTAATTCATAATGATCATGTCATTAAGGCATCAAAGTTATTTAACTTTTCTTCATGCTCTTTTATTTGCTATAATTAAGATATAAGTATATAAGATGTTTGCTATACTTAAGATATATTTTCTTTCTCAAAGAAAGGCAATGCCAAAGAATGCTCAAACTACCCCCACAATCACACTCATCTCACATGCTAGTAAAGTGAAAGTGAAGTCGCTCAGTCGTGTCTGACTCTTTGCGACCCTTGGACTATAGCCCACCAAGCTCCTCCATCCATGGGGTTCTCCAGGCAAGAATACTGGAGTGGGTTGCCATTTCCTTCTCCAGGGGATCTTCCTGACCCAGGGATTGAACCCAGGTCTCCCACATTGCAGGCAGATGCTTTTAACCTCTGCACCACCAGGGAAACCCTTAAGTAATGCTCAAAATTCTCCAAGCCAGGCTTCAGCAATACATGAGCTGTAAACTTCCTGATGTTCAAGCTGGTTTTAGAAAAGGCAGAGGAACTAGAGATCAAATTGCCAATATCCACTGGATCATGGAAAAAGCAAGAGCATTCAAGAAAAACAGTTATTTCTGCTTTATTGACTATGCCAAAACCTTTGACTGTGTGGATCACACAGTGATAAACTGTGGAAAATTCTATAAGAGATAGGAATACCAGACCATCTGACTTGCCTCTTGAGAAAACTGTATGCAGGTCAGGAAACAACAGTTAGAACTGGACATGGAACAATAGACTGGTTCCAAATAGGAAAAGGAGTACGTCAAGGTTGTATATTGTNACACATCAAACTCACACACTGTTGTATGTCAGTTTTACCTGAATAAAACTAAAAGAAAAAAAAATCTTGCTATGATACAGGAAGCAGGCTTATTATTGAAAAAAGGTGTCACTGAATCCAATATGGCTAGTATTGCAGAAGTCACCCCTTCATCATGCTCAGTACATTTATACAAAAGGAGTTCAGTAACATCCACCTGAGTATGATACGGTGGAAGCATCTTGACTGAGAAGGGGGTTTTATTACTAACGATGCTTAATAGAGAGTGAATTTCCAGGGCAACTTGGTCAAATCTCAAAGTAAAACAGAAAAGGCAAAATATGTAAGTGAGAATTAGATGCAAGTAATAATGTTATAAATCACTATTTTGGGGAGGTTTGTTTTACAGTAAACACTGACACACAAAGAATATCACATGTAGGTAGCCATATCCAAAGTGAATGTGTACGAGTGTGCTCAGTCACTCACTTGTGTCTAGCTGTTTGTGACCCCACGGACTATGGCCCACCAGGCTTCTCTGTCCACGGGATTCTCTAGCAAGAATACTGGGCTGGGTTGCCATTTCTCCTCCAAGGGATCTCCCTGACCCAGGGATCGAATCCACGTCTCCTGCAGTTCCTGCATTAACAGGTAGGTTCTTTACCACCGAGCCACTCGGGAAGCCCCTAAAGTGAATGCCTATTTTACAATTCCTCCAATGTTTGATTAAAGTCCTGGTGCCTCCATATTCTTGCCAGCAATTCATGCAGTGGTTTCTTTTTTAAATTAATCATTCTAATAACTGTGTAGTGATATTTCATTGTGACTTAACTTACATTTCTCTAATGACTAATGTTTTTGAGAATCTTTTCATGGTTTTATTTGACATCTTTTTTGGTAAAATGTCTGTTTAAAATTTTGCCTGTTTTTTAAATGGATTATTTTCTTGTTACCGAATTGTGAGAGTATTTTACATGCTGTTTCCAAGACATATTACTTACAAATATTTTTATCCAGTCTGTGATATCTTTTCCTTTTTTTCATAGTATCATGTTAATAGCAGAGCAATTTAAGTTGGTGAAGTCCAACTCATTAATATGTCATTTTATATATTGTATTTTTTGTGGATATATCTAAGAAATTTTAGCCTTAAATTAGGATCACAGAGGTTTTTCTCTATTCAGGATGCAGAGTAGAGTGAAGTAAGTCACCAAAGCACAGAAATAGATACTCACTTTCAAGGACTTCCAGGTGGAAACACGTTGCTCCTACATCTGGTGCCCCTTCCACCATTACTGAAGGCAGAGATTTTTGTCTGTGTAATTCTTTTCTGTATTCCCAGTGATTATAACAATTCTTAGCATATACTAAGAACATAATAATTATTAATCAAATAAAAGAACACAATAAAGAACAAGGTTTTTGATTTTAGAAATCCCAGGACAAGTAAACATAAGATATGAAACATCAATTGTACTTTTATGTATGTGTAAAGTTTTAACTATTACAGAGATGATGGTGGATAGATAGATATGTTGATCCTAGAAGGAAATAATCTGCTAATTCATAATGATCATGTCATTAAGGCATCAAAGTTATTTAACTTTTCTTCATGCTCTTTTATTTGCTATAATTAAGATATAAGTATATAAGATGTTTGCTATACTTAAGATATATTTTCTTTCTCAAAGAAAGGCAATGCCAAAGAATGCTCAAACTACCCCCACAATCACACTCATCTCACATGCTAGTAAAGTGAAAGTGAAGTCGCTCAGTCGTGTCTGACTCTTTGCGACCCTTGGACTATAGCCCACCAAGCTCCTCCATCCATGGGGTTCTCCAGGCAAGAATACTGGAGTGGGTTGCCATTTCCTTCTCCAGGGGATCTTCCTGACCCAGGGATTGAACCCAGGTCTCCCACATTGCAGGCAGATGCTTTTAACCTCTGCACCACCAGGGAAACCCTTAAGTAATGCTCAAAATTCTCCAAGCCAGGCTTCAGCAATACATGAGCTGTAAACTTCCTGATGTTCAAGCTGGTTTTAGAAAAGGCAGAGGAACTAGAGATCAAATTGCCAATATCCACTGGATCATGGAAAAAGCAAGAGCATTCAAGAAAAACAGTTATTTCTGCTTTATTGACTATGCCAAAACCTTTGACTGTGTGGATCACACAGTGATAAACTGTGGAAAATTCTATAAGAGATAGGAATACCAGACCATCTGACTTGCCTCTTGAGAAAACTGTATGCAGGTCAGGAAACAACAGTTAGAACTGGACATGGAACAATAGACTGGTTCCAAATAGGAAAAGGAGTACGTCAAGGTTGTATATTGTCACCCTGCTTGTTTAACTTATATGCAGAGTACATCATGAGAAATGCTGGACTGGAAGAAGCACAAACTGGAATCAAGATTGCCTGGAGAAATATCAATAACCTGAGATATGCAGATGACACCACCCTTATGGCAAAAAGTGAAGAGGAACTAAAAAAACCTCTTGATGAAAGTGAAAGAGGAGAGTGAAAAAGTTGGCTTAAAGCTCAACATTCAGAAAATGAAGATCATGGCATCTGGTCCCATCACTTCATGGCAAATAGATGGGACAACAGTGGACAGTGTCAGACTTTATTTTTTTGGGCTCCAAAATCACTGCAGATGTTGATTGCAGCCATGAAATTAAAAGACACTTGTTTCTGGGAAGGAAAGTTATGACCAACCTAGATAGCATATTCGAAAGCAGAGACACTACTTTCCCAACAAAGGTTCGTCTAGTCAAGGCTATGGTTTTTCCAGTGGTCATGTATGGAGGTAAGAGTTGGACTGTGAAGAAGGCTGAGCATGGAAGAATTGATGCTTTTGAACTGTGGTGTTGGAGAAGACTCTTGAGAGTCCCTTGAACTGCAGGGAGATCCAACCAGTCCATTCTAAAGAAGATCAGTCCTGGGTGTACTTTGGAAGGACTGATGCTAAAGCTGAAACTCCAATACTTTGGCCACCTCATGGGAAGAGTTGACTCTTTGCAAAAGACTCTGGTTCTGGGATGGACTGGCGGCAGGAGGAGAAGGGGATGACAGAGGATGAGATGGCTGGATGGAAAAACCAACTCAGTGCACATGAGTTTGGGTGAACTCCGGGAGTTGGTAATGGACAGGGAGGCCTGGGATGCTACAATTCATGGGGTCTCAAAGAGTCGGACACGACTCAGAAACTGAACTGGTTAACTGAGTGAACTGAAGATAACCATCTATTACGTTTTAACTAAGCAAAGAAAAACAGCAAAGGTTGGTAAATAAGATTTTATTTCACTAGAATACCAAGGCATACTCCCATATACTTTCAAACATTTAATGTAACTTTTTATTTTTCCCAAAGTGCCAGATTCATGTAACGCCTGATGTATATTACAACAAGATAAAGAGAAAAAAGAATAATGGTCCATTATTCAGTTTTCAATGAAGAAAGTCATACATTCTCTCATGTTTTAATAGCCACAACTGAATAAAATAATTGGATTTTTAAATATTTAACAAGGAACACTCAAATGATCCATGTTCAGATCAAGAGAATTCGCTCTAAAAAATCACGTTGGACTACCAAAAACATTTTTACTGGAGGGAAAAATCTCTAGACTCTAAAAAGCATTTTGCCTCAGTAGATGCTATTATTTTTACCTCAATGTACTCTAAAATACTTTAAGTGCAGTAGGGCTCCAGTAAAGAAAGTTGTTTATTTCTCTCTGTGGTTCTCTTTCCCCAAATATTTCCAGCAATAAAATATACTTCACACATAATGGGTTGAGATGTGTGTGTTTTCTCATGCATCTACCAATTTTTCAACTGTGTTTAGGAATGATACATTATTGACTATAATTCTCACAAAGCTTTCATTTGTTTTTATTTTTTTGCTGCTATTATTATTATTAATATAGCTTATTTATTTTAATTTCTTTCTTCATAGCTTTTTTAAAAACAAGATCATTATACCTATATCTTGACTTTTATTTGAGGACTTAATGGTTGGAGACCTATGAATCCTTAGCTTTTCTCGAATAAAAAGGTGTATATGCTGTCTCTTATACACATCTNTTATTATTATTAATATAGCTTATTTATTTTAATTTCTTTCTTCATAGCTTTTTTAAAAACAAGATCATTATACCTATATCTTGACTTTTATTTGAGGACTTAATGGTTGGAGACCTATGAATCCTTAGCTTTTCTCGAATAAAAAGGTGTATATGCATGTATACATGTGCATATATAATTATGAAAGTAGAATCTATCATTTGAATTATTTTATTTTGATTGCTTAGAATTCTAAAACTAGTCAGTTATGTTTTGCTAACTTTGGTATATTACAGAATATGCAAGTTTTCATTGTTGAAGAAATAATATATCTTTGAAGCTTATTATTATTTTATATTACATGTAAACTGAAAAACAAAATCCCTTGAATACTTATTTTATTTTAATGATTAAGCTACTAATTCTAATATATAATGAGTATATTACTGAGATCAGTTATCTTGTGATTAAGCATAAACTCTTTTCTCTGGGTTTTTTGAGGTTCTATTTAAGCAGGATTGCTAATAAAGTATAATTTACCCGTGTTTGTTAGACAAATTTGAGGTCATGTTCTCACAATTCGATTCTACTGATAAGGACTATAATTAGTTTTAGAATACACTGAAGTGGCTTGCCATTTCTTACTCCAGGAGATCTTCCTGACCAGGGATCATACCTGCATCTCTTATATCTCCAGTTGGCAGGTAGATTCTTTACCACTGTGCTACCTGGAAGACTTCTGCTTAATTTATTTCCAGTGGTGGTGCATGTAAGACAAATAAAGCCTTTATAAAATCTCTGCTTGCAGGAACAGTGGTGTTTTTTTTCTGTTGTTGTTGCTTTGTTTTTGTTTCTGTTTTTATTTTTCTTTCTTGAAGAAAATTTCCAGTTAAAAACATTTTTTTTTCAATCTTGCAATTATTATTTTTCTAATTTCTTAAAAATGTTATAAAGTTGAGGAAAGAGCAAATAATTGCTAACTAAATTTAGGAGGATGTGAGAATCTAGAAATACAAGAAAAGTCCCTCCTTGCTCTATATTTTAAGGCCAAAACAAACTCAGGCTTTAGGCCAGTGACCTTGAGGAGAAAAGAGAGGAAAGATTAAGTTCAGGTCTTACCAATTACAGGAAACGCACCTTTAATAAGCTATGAATACAGAGTCACAAAACTAGAATGAAAATTAAAAACTGATTTTTCCCATGAAAATCTTCCCTTTCAGGAGATAGCAAGCGTGGACTAAATAAAAAAAAAAAAAAAAAAATTCCTGAGGAATTGTGGCTATAGTTCTACTTTCTTGTGATTTTTTTTTTTTTTTGGTAGCTGTAGTTTTCAGTGCCATAATGAATTGTTATATAAGATTATCTCTGACTTCCAAAGGCTTTAATACCTTGAAGGAGTTAAAGACAATTCACTCTTGAAAACAATCTTCATTTGGAGTCTTGAGGAGCCAAAAACAAATTATATAAGCATGATTCTATTAAAGATAGGTGCAAAAATAGCAGACATACAAATACTTCAGATAAAGAAAATATCAGACATAGATCATAAAATAATTAAGTTTGATATTTTCAAGAAATAAAACACATTTAAAATATTTGTAAAAGAAAGGAAACTATAAAACATGTTGTCACTTATTTAAGAAGCATGTGATTCATGAAATAATAACCCCATCGCCAGCTGACCAAAAGTATGATGCAATAGTGAGAAATTATTTAGAACACAACTCAGAGACAAAAGTATTTAACATAAGAAAGAAGTTTAGAAATTTGGATGATTGCATGACAAAGACCAAGATACATTTTTGTGGAATATAAGAAAGGAAAGAAAAATTAAAACAGATGCAAAAGTCAAAGAAATAATGAACTGATAAAAGATACAAGACCCAGATGCAAATTCACAATGTATATGAAGCAGATGAAAGAAAATAATTTCNGAAAGAAGTTTAGAAATTTGGATGATTGCATGACAAAGACCAAGATACATTTTTGTGGAATATAAGAAAGGAAAGAAAAATTAAAACAGATGCAAAAGTCAAAGAAATAATGAACTGATAAAAGATACAAGACCCAGATGCAAATTCACAATGTATATGAAGCAGATGAAAGAAAATAATTTCATACTGACATGAATGGTGGTAAAAGAAAGAAAAGAAGCAAAGAAAATGAAAGGTGAGCACTAGCCCAAGAAATAAAAGAGTACCTTAAGACTATCAGTAAGACCAAAGATTCCTTACAGTCTAGTAGACACCTGAATACAGTAAAATTACTTTTCCAGTGAGTGATGAAATACCAACTTAGAATTCTAAGATTAGTAAAAAATGTATTCCAAAGGCAAGCAAGAATACAAGTTTCTAAGCACACATATATATGAAAATTAATTACAATAAAGCCTCCCCAGGTATAATTCTAAAGGATATAGCTCTGCCAAAAGGTGAATGATTACTAGGGGAATTAGAAAATAAATATAAAATAAATCCTATGTCAATCTAATAATGCCTATAGACCACTTCTTAGGATAAATATTAAATAAATACATTGAAATCTTTAAAATTTTTATGAAATAATTATTAAAATATTAATAGAAAATATATACACAGAAGGAGTGTCATACAGTGAATTCATTAATTTTATTTATTTGGCATTTATTTAGAACTTATTTGGGTTTATATTTACTATATAACACTAGATGACAGGAAACAACTACGCTCAGAGGGTCTTATATGGTACAGCTATACAGAAACATTAAGTTCTTGGGGATGTTATTTCAGGGAGTATTGTGAACCCAGTGTGGGGTTTCTGAATACAGAGATTGGAAATATTGAGTATGACTGTCTCATATATTTAGTTTCTAATAAATGGTTGTCTCAAATTCACAATAAAAGAGTCAAGACTCCACTCTCACTTACTGGATATTTTAATTTTGAGAGATTATGATGTCAAGTCAGAATAAATGTTACCATAAATGTAAGACTGGATAAGAGGTTATGTAAGATAGATATGAATGATGGAATCCTGAACTGTGAAGACATCTAGGGGGAGAGAATCACCATTTCATAGAAAGTTCTATGACTGCCAGGCTCTTCTGTCCATGGAGTTTTCCAGGCAAGAATACTGGAGTGGACTGCCAGTTCCTACTCCAGAGGATCTCCAGACCCCAGGGATTGAACTTGTGTCTCTTGCATCTCCTGCATTGGAAGGCAGATTCATTACTACTAGCGCCACCTGGTAAGCCCATTATGTATGCCAGTGCTAAGTGACATTTGAATAACTAGTGGCTTTGCAGATGAAATACAAAGAATCCTTACCTAGAGAAAAGAGAAATATTTTTATTTAATCTACCTAACTAAGAAGACCTTTAAGTGTATCATAATAGTTATTTTTCTCTGAAGCTCTATTACAAATAAAATATTTTAAAATATAAAATTATTGTATAGAGGAATTCTATTAATATTCATTTTTATAACCCATTAACTCAAAATGCTTAGTAGAAATAAAATTCATTTACCCTATATCAGAAGCATGGAAGAGTAAATATTGTGAAGAGACTTGGATGTGTGTTGTTAATTCTCTTTAAATATGTAACCAAACTATGAAAAAAGAGAGAAGAAACCACAAGAGTCAAAAAATGTGGAGAAAGTACAAATTCAGAAAAGTAAAAGTTACAAAAATCACTTAATTTATATTAGATATAATTTAAATACTGTATACATTAAAATAACTCTCTAATTATAATTAAATACTTCTCTAACAAAAGTACTTCCATTACACTTTAATTGATCAAATAAATATTTCCATAATTGAAACAATATATAAAAGAAAAATGAAAATACAAAACTTATCCCACCATCATTTCATTTTCTCGGCCATCTTTGCATGAACAATTCATACTCTGTTATATACATGGACACATCTATATAGAATTAATGTAATTTCATTGTAAATATAGCTTTTATTTATTATTTCATTAAAATGATCTCATATATAGTCTCTATATCTTCTTTTATTCTCATTTAATTGCATACAGTGGAAATCCTTTCAAATCAACTTCATAGTGCTAGCATATATCTTTTTATCAACTACACAAAATGATTCATTTATTTCCCCATCGATGTGAAACCATTTCGTTGTCAGTAGCTGATACTATAGAAAAGCTGAAAAATATTGTTGTATAAATACCTGTGAATGATGAAAAATAGTAATTAAAAGCTATGCTTAGAAATTGATTTTAAGAAGGATAAAATATGTTAATTTGTATTTTCGTGTATTTCTTCAGAAATACTCTTTGAATTTGTTCAATCTCTTTGATACAATATGCTGCCTAATTTTTATAATGGAATAGTTTTTCTTTTACACTGAAAATGTTTTCTTGGTCAAGAAGTTTTCCAACCAATGTAATTCATTTTAAATGTGCATTTTGCCATGACCTTCCTCAAAATCATATAGAACTCAAACAATGTCTGCTGTTAAATTTTATTGAAAATTTAAGGTTAAACATAGTTCTATTGTCATTTTTGATGTCACAAAATAAGGCATTTGTAGAGCGTAAGTTTCAGTATATATCCACATGACCTAGGTAGACCAGAGAGAGACAGAGAAAAGAGATAGATTTAATATGACGCAGAGAAAATTACCTAGCTCTGAGTGTACTTATCAAGGATTATCAAAAATAAATATCAGTAAAACACCATTTAGATTCAGAGATTAAGTATGGAATAAAAAGCCCTTTATATTGCTGCTGGATCACTAGATCTTCCCTCCTCATGAAGGATAACTGCTCTGATCTGCAACAAAAATATTCAGTTCAGTTCAGTTCAGTCATGTCTGACTCTGCGACTTCATGAATTGCAGAAAACCAGGCCTTCCTGTTCATCACCAACACCCAGAGTTCATTCAGACTCATATACATCAAGTAAGTGATGCCATTCAGCCATCTCATCCTCTGTTGGCCCCTTCTTCTCCTGCCCCCAATCCCTCCCAGCATCAGAATCTTTTCCAATGAGTCAGTTCTTCTCATGAGGTGGCCAAAGTATTGGAGTTTCAGCTTTAGCATCAGTCCTTTCAATGAACACCCAGGACTGGTCTCCTTTAGGATAGACTGATTGGATCTCCTTGCAGTCCAAGGGACTTTCAAGAGTCTCCTCCAACACCACAGTTCAAAAGCATCAATTCTTTGGCACTCAGCTTTCTTCACAGTCCAACTCTCACATCCATACATGACCACTGGAAAACCATAGCCTTGACTAGATGGACCTTTGTTGGCAAAGTAATGTCTCTGCTTTTGAATACGCTATCTAGGTTGGTCATGACTTTTCTTCCATGGAGTAAGTGTCTTTTCATTTCATGGCTGCAATCACCATCTGCAGTAATTTTGGAGCCCAAAAAAATAAAGTCTGACACTGTTTCCACTGTTTCCCCATCTATTTCCCATGAAGTGATGGGACCAGATGCCATGATCTTCTTTTTCTGAATGTTGAGCTTTAAGACAACTTTTTCACTCTCCACTTTCACTTTCATCAAGAGGCTTTTTAGCTCCTCCTCACTTTCTGCCATAAGGGTGGTGTCATCTGCATATCTCAGGTTATTGATATTTCTCCTGGCAATCTTGATTCCAACTTGTGCTTCCTCCATCCCAGCATTTCTCATGATATACTCTGCGTATAAGTAAAATAAGCAGGATGACAATATACAGCCTTGACGTACTCCTTTTCCTATTTGGAACCAGTCTGTTGTTCCATGTCCAGTTCTAACTGTTGCTTCCTGACCTGCATATAGGTTTCTCAAGAGGCAGGTCAGGTGATATGATATTCCCATCTCTTTCAGAATTTTCCACAGTTTCTTGTGATCCACACAGTCAAAGGGTTTGGCATAGTCAATAAAGCAGAAATAGTTGTTTTTTCTGGAACGCTCTTGCTTTTTCAATGATCCAGCAGATATTGAGCATTTGACCTCTGGTTCCTCTACTTTTTCTAAAACCAGCTTGAACATCTGAAAGTTCTCAGTTCTTCAGTATTGCTGAAGCCTGGCTTGGAGAATTTTGTGCATTACTTTACTAGCACGTGAGATGAGTGCAATTGTGCAGTGGTTTGAGCATTCTTTGACATTGTGTTTCTTTGGGATTGGAATGAAAACAAAAGTATTAGGCTGGTGCAAATATACATAATATTTATATTCAGTTCAATTCATACATAGACTTAAATATTGAATTTAATTATAATATTTTAAATATATGTTAATTTTTATCAAATATATTTAATTATATAATATATTAAATTTAATATATATAATACACAAAATACACTTAAAGTATATACAAAAATTATTATATATATAAAGATCTAGAGTAGAAATTTCAAATAATTTAAACTAGGCTCAAATATATCTTTATTAGTTATAATAGGAATCATTGCAATCAACACATTTTAGCCAACAAGAAACAAATTGATTTATTCCTGTAGCATAAAAATCCATGCCTTGAGATTCGACAAACTCTTGAAAGCATTTTCTTCCTTCTGCTGATTGTGGAGCATTTTCCATGCAAAATTATTGACATGCTTAAAGAGGTCATAGTCAGTTGGCAAGAGGTCAGGTGAATATGGCAATTGAGTCAAAATTTTGTAGCCCAATTTATTCAACTTTTGGAATGTTGATTGTGCAACATGAAGTCAAGCATCATTGTGGAGAAGAACAGGGCCCACTCTGTTGACCAATAACAGCAACAGGCATTGAAGTTTGGGGGGACATCTCATCAATTTGCTGAGCACATTTCTGAGATGTAATGGTTTCTCCAAGACTTAGAAAGCTGAAATTAATCAGATAGGTAGCTGACTACCAGTGACCATGACCTTTATTTTGATGCAAGTTTGAGTTTGGGAAGTGTTTTGGAGCTTCTTCTCAGTCAACCTCTGAGCTGCTCATTGCCAGTTGTCCTGTTGTATAAAATCCACTTTTTGTTGCACGCCATTATCCAATTGAGAAATGATTAGTTGTTTATGCATAGAATAAGAGAAGATGACACTTTAAAATGATGTGTTTTTTTCTTTTTTTTTTGGTCAACTCATGAGCCACCCACTTTTTGTCACCTTTCCAATTTGCTTCAAATGCAGAATGACCATAGGATGGTTGATGTTGAGTTCTTCAGGAACTTCTTGTGCAGTTGTAAGAGAATCAGCTTTGATGATACTCTCAGTTGGTCATTGTAAACTTCCAATGGCCAGCTACTATGTTCCTCAACTTCAAGGCTCTCATGTCCTTTGCAAAACTTCTTGAACCACCATTGCACTGTGTGTTCATTAGCATTTCTTGAATCAAATATATTGTTGATGTTTTGAGTTGTCTTTGCTGCTTTTTCATTTTGAACTCAAGAAAATCACTTGAATTTACTTTTTGTCTAATGTCATTTCCATAGTCTAAAATAAATATAAAATACAGAGCAAGTAATAAGAGATGATTAGAAAGGTGCATTAAATTGAGGTATAATGAAACCACATTTATTTAAGAATGTATTTCAATATCAAATGGTAAATTTTAATGATGCAAAACTGCAGTTACTTTTGTACCAGCTTAATATTTGCTGATTTAAGAAAAAAACAAAATCAATCTTGTATTCATAGAACCACAGTGCTTTCTCTAGGTTTTTTTTTTTTTATTTTTTAGGTAACACATTTCTTTTAATTAATTAACTTTTAAAATGTTTTAAAAATTTTAATTGAAGGATAATTGCTTTACAGTATTGCATTGGTTTCTACCAAACATTAACATGAAAGAGCCATAGGTTTACCCATATCCCCTCCCACTGAACATCCCTCTCACTTCCCTCCACATCTCATCTCCCTAGGCTATAGCAAAGCACTGAACTTTAAGCTCCTTGCATTATACAGCAAATTTCCACTGGCTCTCTAATTTTACATATGGTAATATACATGTTTTAATGGTACTCTCTCAGTTGTTCCCTTTTTCCTTACTCCTGTGTCCACAGGTCTGTTTCTATGTTTCCATTGTTGTCCTACAGATAAATTCATCAGTAACATCTCTCTAGATTCCATATATATATATATATATATATATATATATATATATTTTTTTTTTTTTATTTTTTAGGTAACACATTTCTTTTAATTAATTAACTTTTAAAATGTTTTAAAAATTTTAATTGAAGGATAATTGCTTTACAGTATTGCATTGGTTTCTACCAAACATTAACATGAAAGAGCCATAGGTTTACCCATATCCCCTCCCACTGAACATCCCTCTCACTTCCCTCCACATCTCATCTCCCTAGGCTATAGCAAAGCACTGAACTTTAAGCTCCTTGCATTATACAGCAAATTTCCACTGGCTCTCTAATTTTACATATGGTAATATACATGTTTTAATGGTACTCTCTCAGTTGTTCCCTTTTTCCTTACTCCTGTGTCCACAGGTCTGTTTCTATGTTTCCATTGTTGTCCTACAGATAAATTCATCAGTAACATCTCTCTAGATTCCATATATATATATATATATATATATATATATACACAATATTGCTTTTTCTCTTTCTGACTTACTTCACTCTGAATAATAGACATGCTTAATCCACCTCATTAGAACTGAGTCAAATGAGCTCCTTTTTATTACTAAGTATACTCCATTGTATATATGTACTATACTTCTTAATCCATTCATCTATTAATGAACATCTAGGTTGCTTCCATGTCCTAACTATTGTAATTACTGCTGCAATGAACATTGAGGTACAGGTATCTTCTTCAATTAGGGTTTCCTCAGGGCATATGCCCAGTAGTGAGACTTTTGGGTTGGGTTCAAATGGTAGTTTTAGTCCTAGTTTTTTAAGAAACCCCTACATTGTTCTCCATAGTGGCTGTATCAGTTTGCATTCTCACCAACAGAGCAAGAGGTTCCCTTTTCTCCACACCCTCTCAAGCATTTATTGTTGGTAGATTTTTTGATGATGGCCATTCTGACCGCTGTGAGGTGATAACTCATTGTAGCTTTGATTTGCACTTCTCTAATAATGATTGATGTTCAGCATATTTTCATATGGTTATAGCCATCTGCATGTCTTCTTTGGATAAATTTCTGTCCACACACCCATGGGCACCTTATCTTCAACAAAGGAGGCAAGAATACACAATGGAGAAAAGATAGTCTCTGCAGTAACTGGGAAAACTGGATAGCTACAAGCAAAAGAATGAAATTAGAGCACATCACAATACCATACACAATAATAAACTCAAAATGAATTAAAGACCTAAATGTAAGACCAGAAACTATAAAAACTCTTAGAGGAAAACATAGGCAGAACACTCTGACATAAATCACAGCAAGATCCTCTATGGCCCCCCTCCCAGAGTAATGGAAATAAAAATAAAAATAAACAAATGGGACGTAATTAAAATTAAAAGCTTTTGCACAGTGAAGGAACCTATAAACAAGGTGAAAAAACAGCCCTCTGAAGGGGAGAAAAAAACATCTAATGAAATAACTGACCAAAGATTAATTTCCAAAATATAAAAGTAGCTCATCAAGCTCAATATAAACAACCCAATAAAAAAGTGTGCAGAAGGTCTAGGCCTTCACACTCAAATTATATGACTATGAGATACATCTCTGTGTTATGTGTAACCTCAGTTGATTCATTGCAGTGTGGTACTTTTTCCGATTTTATGAATATATCCAATATTTTATCAATTCCACTGGAGATGGATTTTGAGTTTTTATTTTTTTAATTTTATTTCATATATTTGTCTATTACTGTCATTTGGAAATAACATCGGGCTTCCAAGGTGGCACTAGTGGTAGAGAACCCGCTTGCCAATGCAGGAGTCATAAAATCTGCAGGCTTGATCCTTGGGTCAGGAAGATCCCCTCGAGGAGGGCATGGCAACCCACTCCAGTATTCTTGCCTGGAGAATCCCCATGGACAGAGGAGACTTGTGGGCTACAGTACATGGGGATGGAAAGAGTCATACATGGTTGAAGTGACTCAACACAGCACAGCATACAGCCATTTGGAAGAAAAGCTATAATGAACCTAGACAGGGTATTAAAAAGCAGAGACAACAAAGGTCTTTTGCCAACAAAGGTCCATATAGTCAAATCTCAAAGCTATGATTTTTTCAGTAGTCAGGTATGGTTGTAGAATTCAATCATAATGAAAGCTGAGCACCAAAGAATTGATTCTTTCAAACTGTGTTGCCCGTTGGACAGCAATGAGATCAAACCAGTCAATCTTAATAACAATCAACTCTGAATATTCATTGGAAAGACTGATACTGAAGCTAAGCTCCAAAACGTTGGCCATCTGATGTAAACAGCTGACTCACTGGAAAAGACCTTGATGCTGGGAAAGACTGAGAGCAGGAGGAGAAGGGGGTGATAGAGAATGAGATGGTTGAATGTCATTATCAACTCAATGGACATGAGTTTGAGCAAACTCCAGGAAATAGTGAAGGACAGTGAAGCCTGGTAGGCCTCAGCCCTTGGGGTCACAAAGAATTGTACACGACTGAGTGACTGAACAGAAACAACCACAAAGAATTATTTATTAATAATACCATTATGAACAGCTTGTTTCTATTTTTTGGCACACATATGAACACAATGCTTTTTACTTTATACTTGGGAGAGGGATAAAAATAAAAAGATATGTATCTTTTCAACAATTATTGATGATGTATAAAATTTTCCCAAGTAGTCTTCCATTTACATTCTCATGTGTAGTTGTGAGCACCTATTCCTCTCCTTTCTGATAACCCTAAAAGTGTCGATATGTCATTTTTAATCACTCCCTAGATGTAAGTGATAGCTCATTACAGTGTACATTGCATTTATCTGACTTCTGTTAATATTGATGAATTTTTCAAATAATTAATGAACATTGGGGATTCTCTTTTATAAAATATTTTCATAATTTTCTTATTCAGTATTCTTTTTTTTTAATTGAAATAAACATGTTTAATATAGGTACACACATACCCTCTCATATAGGGGACAGATTCTTTACTGTTTATGTATTGTATGAGTATTACCACTCTCCTACTATTTTCCTTGACTTCATTTTCTTAAGTTGTGCTTTGAAAAACAAAAATATTAATTTTATTTGATTTTATTTTTTATTTTATTTATTAGCCATTATTTTTCCTAAATCATATATCCAACCAGCTTTATTTCATACTTTCCTAGCTTCTGGGAAGTTTCTGTAATCTTTCTGTTTGGTCTTCCAGAATTAAAAATGCAACACAGGGGTAAATGAAAAGGAATAAACAGGAAATTTTACTTTATTTGATAATTAAAGTTTTGTAATTTGACCAGTTAAATTTATATCTTCATGCATTTATTTTGGAAGACTTCAAATTCTACTATTTGAAGGGGGTCAATTACATTATCACGTGTAATCTATGACACAGGTCATAAAATGTATGAAATGGCACTATTTCAAGGATAGTTTGCAAAACAGAAATGATAAAAAGATAGTGCTCTTACGTAAGCAGTGGAAAAACTTAGTGCTTGATTTATTTAATGGATGTAACCAAAAGTTTTGTTGGTAATAAAAATAATCTTTGTAGAATTATGCAGTCATTTGGAATGTAATAAAGGAGATGTTGTCAATAAAAGCTGTGATTATTACTATGGTTTCATTTCATTTTGGTAGGTAATTAGTTATTATCATTATTTATTACTTTATTTTATGGTTACTGCTTGCAATTTCAGACTTTAAATACTGAAAATGTAAACAGTGTTAATTTAATTACAGTATGGTATTTGAATACTGAATTGCATGCAGTGTTAAATTATTAATAAGTATATTTAAAATGAATATTCTAATAACAATTTGTATTTTTGCCTGATTTCTTGTTCATTATAGTTTGAACAAGTTGATATGTTTATAATCTTGAAAATAGTCATGCAGAAACAAATGCTATTCCCACGGGGCTGGTTTCAGGAATTAAACCTTGTAATGTTCACAGTTAAACACAGAGATAACATTGATAAAGGAGATAAATCTTATATCTTTAATAAATTGTATATTCATTGTTTAAAGGTGCCTTCTAGTAGATACCTGAAAGTGAAAGTGAAGTTGCTCAGTGCTGTCTGACTCTGCGACCCCATGGACTGTAACCTGCCAGGCTCCTCCATCCTGGCATGGGATTTTCCAGACAAGAATACTGGAGTGGGTTGCCATTTCTTTCTCCAGGGGATATTCCCCACCCAGGGATCAAAACCTTGTCTCCTGCACTGCAGGCAGACTCTACCATCTGAACTACCAGTTCAGTTCAATTCAGTCACTCAGTCGACTCTTTGCAACCCCATGAATTGCAGCACATGAGGCCTCCCTGTCCATCACCAACTCACGGTTAACTCAAACTCACATCCATTGAGTCGGTGATGCCATCCAGCCATCTCATCCTCTGTTGTCCCCTTCTCCTCCTGACCGCAATTCCTTCGAGCATCAGAGTCTTTTCCAATGAGTCAGCTCTTCACACAAGGTGGCCAAAGTACTGGAGTTTCAGCTTCAGCAACATTCCTTCCAAAGAACACCCAGGACTGATCTCCTTTAGAATGGACTGGTTGGATCTCCTTGCAGTCCAAGCGACTCTCAAGAGACTTCTCCAACACCACAGTTCAAAAGCATCAATTCTTCTGCATTCAGCTTTCTTCACAGTCCAACTCTCACATCCATACCTGACCACTGGAAAAACCATGGCCTTGACTAAACGGACCTTTGTTGGCAAAGTAATGTCTCTGGTTTTGAATATGCTATATAGCTTGGTCAAAACTATCCTTCCAAGGAATAAGCGTCTTTTAATTTCATGGCTGCAATCACCATCTGCAGTGATTTTGGAGCCCCAAAAAATAAAGTCTGACACTGTTTCCAGTTTTCCCATCTATTTGCCATGAAGTGATGATACCAGATCCATGATCTTTGTTTTCTAAATGTTGAACTTTAAACCAACTTTTTCACTCTCCACTTTCACTTTCATCAAGAGGCTTTTTAGTTCCTCTTCACTTTCTGCCATAAGGGTGGTGTCTTCTGCATATCTGAGGTTATTGATATTTCTCCCGGCAATCTTGATTCTTGGACCTTGCTTCTATCACCAGTCACATCCACAACTGGGTATTGTTTCTGTTTGGCTCCATTGCTTCATTCTTTCTGGAGTTGTTTCTCCNTCCTCTTCACTTTCTGCCATAAGGGTGGTGTCTTCTGCATATCTGAGGTTATTGATATTTCTCCCGGCAATCTTGATTCTTGGACCTTGCTTCTATCACCAGTCACATCCACAACTGGGTATTGTTTCTGTTTGGCTCCATTGCTTCATTCTTTCTGGAGTTGTTTCTCCATTGATCTGTAGCAGCTCCTGTAGCATATTGGACACATATTGACCTGTGGAGTTCCTCTTTCAGTATCCTATCATTTTGCCTTTTCATACTGTTCATGGGGTTCTCAAGTCACTCAGTCATGTCCAACTCTTTGTGACCCCACAGACTGCAGCACCCCAGGCTTCCTTGTCCTTCGCTATCTCTTCGAGTTTGCTCAAACTCATATTCATTGAGTTAATGATGCCATCCAACTCTGTCACCCCCTTTTCCTATTTCTCTTAATCTTACCCAGCTTCAGGGCCTTTTTCCTGATGAGTTGGCTCTTTGCATCAGGTGGCCAAAGTATTGGAGCTTCAGCATGAGTCCTCTCAATTAATATTCTGTGTTGATTTCCTTTAGCATTGACTTGTTGGACCTCCTTGTTGTCCAAGGGACTCTCAAGAGTCTTCTCCATCATCACAGTTCAAAAGCATCAATTCTTTAGTGGTCAGCTTTCTTTAGGATCCAACTGTCACATCTGTACATGACTTTGGAAAAACCATAGTTTTGACTATACGGATCTTTGTCGACAGAGTGATGTCTCCGCTTTTTAATACACTCTCTAGGTTTGTCATAATTTTCTTACAAGGGACAAACATCTTTTAATTTTGTGCCTTTAGTGACCATCCACAGATTTTGGAGCCCAAGAAAATAAAGTCTGTCATTGTTTTCATTTTTTCCCCATCTATTTGCCATGAACTAATGGGACCAGATGCCATGATCTTAGTTTGCTGAATGCTGAGTTTTAAGTCAGCTTTTTCCTGTCCTGTTTCTCCTTCATCAAGAGGCTCTTTAGTCCATCTTTGATTTCTTATTAATTCCTAGATTAATCAGAGATAAAAGGCATTTTATGTAGGGTACAGTATACATAATATACAGACATAGGGGTATAGTGTTAGTCCCTCAGTTGTGTCTGATTCTTTTCAAGCCCATGGACTGTGGCCCACAAGGCTCCTCTGTCCATGGGTTCTGCAGGCAAGAATACTGGAGTAGATTTCCGTTCCTTTCTCCAGAGATTCTTTCCAACGCAGGTATGGAAACTGGGTCTCCTGCATTGCAGGCAGATTTCTTACAATCTGAGCTACAGAGAAGATCTAGTATACATACATGCACATATACATATATGCACAAACATAGCTACAAAAAATAATTTAGTGACGTTTGCATTTTCATAAAAAGCAAGTTAGAGATATTTTGGTAGAGACAGAAATGTATTTTAATTATTTTAGCCAGATTTCCTGGGAAAGACTGAGACACAAATTTGCATACAGTAAGTTGAGAAGTGCTCTTATTAACATCAGTGAGAGAACAAGAGAAGCAAGACTGAGAAAGAGGAGAACAGTTCAGCTTCAGTTGATTCAATAATGAGCTCTAAAATTCATATGCATCATCAAAATTACTCCCCCTGACCTACCAGTAAAGTCTTAGAACTACCAAAGGAAATAGACACTGGAGGTTGGCTGCTTCTAGCAAGAGTAAACTGGCATAAGGTATCTCCCTACGGCAATTCCAAGGAAGAGACTCCATTCTGAGCAACGAATAGCCAACACTCCTAGAAACTGGAGGAATGGATTCTGATAATTAGTAGGTGGCACATTATAGCATTCACTCCAGTATGCTGAGTAATGAGAATGATACTTATCTCAAAGTAGTCAAGGTGATAAATGGAGGACTAGGAAACTTCAGTTCTACTTTCTCCATGGAGACACCGAGATAATAAAAATATACAGGTCAAAATAGGTCTGTGAGAACTCTAGAGACCAAAGGTTTGCTCAGCAGAATCCTTGCTGATCAGAAGGGAATGGAAAATGTTCAAAGCAATAAAAGAATAAAAAGGTTATCAACAAACAATACTGTATCTTGAAAACCTGTCTTTCAAAAATGAAGTAGAAATTGAGATTATCCCAGGTAAACAAAAGTTGAGGCAATTCATTACCACTAGACCTACTCTACAAGAAATGTTAAAAGAGGTCCTTAAAGTTGAAATAAAAAGGATCTAAATAGGAACACAAGGCAGAGAAAAAAGTTCTCCAGGAAAGATGAATAAGTGGGCAAATGTATTAACCTATAATATTACAATTTTGTTGTATAGGTGCTAAATGCTAACCCATAAATTATAAATCTATGTTAATGGGTAAAGAAGGTATAAAGATGCAATTAGTTACTTCAATAACCCCAAACCAGGTGGGTGGGAGGGTGAAAATGTGGTGATTTTTGTGCAAAATCAATTTTAATAGATTTATAAATTTAAGATATGCATAGTTACAATGGAAACCGCAATAAAAATACCTATGGAATACACACAGAAATAAATGAGAAAGGCTTAAAGTTTATTATGAGAAAAACAAATCAGTGAAATCAGAAAGGAAAGCAGTAAGAAACAAAATGGACAAAAAGTCTATATGACATAGCATAAATGATTAATAAAATGGAAATAGTAATTACTTTATCTATAATTACATTTGATATAAATGTATTAATCTTACCAATAAAAATTATAAAGTGACTGAATGGATAAAAGAAGATAGTATCCAACTATATCACTTTCATAGTGTCATTCCAATTCCAAAGAAAGGCAATGGCAAAAAATGCTCAAACTACTGCGCATTTGCACTCATCTCACACGCTAAAAAAATAATGCTCAAAATTCTCCAAGACTAGCTTCAAAAGTATGTGAACTGTGAACCTCCAGATACTCAAGCTGGATTTAGAAAAGGCAGAGGAACCAGAAATCAAATTGCCAACATCCACTGGATCATCAAAAAAGTGAGAGAGTTCCAGAAAAATATCTACTTCTGCTTTATTGACTATGCCAAAGCCTTTAACTGTGTAGATCACAATAAACTGTGGAAAACTCTTAAAGAGATGGGAATATCAGACCACCTGATATGACTCCTAGAAATCTGTATGCAGATCAAGAAACAACAGTTAAAACTGAACATGGAGCAATAAACTGGTTCCAAACTGGGAAAGGAGTATATCAAGGCTATGTATTGTCACTTTGCTTATCTAACTTATATGCTTTATATGCAGAATAAATCATGAGAAATGCTGGGCTGGATAAAGCACAAGCTGGAATCAAGATTGCCAGGAGAAATATTAATAACCTCAGATATGCAGATGACACCACCCTTATGGCAGAAGACTGAAGAACCTCTTGATGAAAGTGAAAGTGGAGAGTGAAAAATTTGGCTTAAAACTCAACATTTAGAAAACTAAGATCATGCCATCTGGTCCCATCACTTCATGGAAAATAGATGGGGAAACAGTGGAAACAGTGTCAGACTTTTTTTTTTTTTTGTCAGACTTTTACTTTTTTTTTTTTTTTAATTTAAATGTATTTTATTTTTTTTTATCTTTAAATAACTTTTATTTATTTATTTATTTATTTATTTATTTGTATTTATTTATTTTTTTACTGCAGATAGTGGCTGCAGCCATGAAATTAGAAGATGCTTATTCCTTGGAAGGAAAGTTATGACCAACCTAGACAGCATATTAAAAAGCAGTGACATTACTTTGCCAACAAAGGTCCATCTAGTCAAAGCTATGGTTTTTCCAGTAGTCGTGTATGGATGTGAGATTTGGACTATAAAGAAAGCTGAGTGCCAAAGAATTAATGCTTTTGAAGTGTGGTGTTGGAGAAGATCTTGAGAGTCCCTTGGACTGCAAGGAGATCCAACCAGTCCATCCTAAAGGAAACCAGTCCTGAATATTCATTGGAAGGACTGATGCTAAAGCTGAAACTCCAATACTTTGGCCACCTACTTTGAAGAACTAACTCATTTGAAAAGACCCTGATGCTGGAAAAGATTGAAGGCAGTAAGAGAAAGGAATGACAGAAGATGAGATGGTTAGATGGCATCACCGACTCAATGGATATGAGTGAGTAAATTCCAGGAGTTGCTGATGAACAGGGAAGCCTGCATGCTGCAGATCATGGGTTTGCAAAGAGTTGGATAAGACTGAGCAACTGAATAACCTGAACTGATCCAACTACATGCAGTTTACAAGAAACTCATTCTAGATTTAAGGACACACAAAGGATAAAAGTGAAATGAAGAAAAAGATAACCCATGCAAATGATAATTAAAAGAACAGGGGGATCTCTATACAAATAAACAAATAGACTTAAGTCAAAAATTGTTATAGGATTTTTTGAGCAACATTATACAATGATAAAAGGGCCAATTTACCAAGAAAATATAAAAATTATAAATGTTTATGCCTCAATCATAAGAGCTCTGTAATATATGAAGTATACTGACAGAATTGAATAGATAAGAGATAGGAACATAATAGCGCCTCTATTTTAATAATGGGTAAAATAATCAGACATAAGATCAATAAGGAAATAGAGATCTTGAGGAAACTGTAGACAAATTCTTGAATCCATAAAATAATTCAAGAAGATTGAAATCATACAAATCATTTCTGATCACAATTAAATGAAACTAAAATTCAATAGTATATGGAAAACTAAAAAAATCTACAAATATTTGGAAACTCAATACACTCTTAAATTTCCAGAATGTCAAAAATGAAGACTCCAAAGAAGTTAGGAAATGCCTTGAAATCAAAAATGAAGTGAAATCACAAATGAAATAAAAAAACACCTCATACCAAAATTCTTGTAATGCAATGAAATATGCGCTATGAGGGAAATTTATATCAATAAATATATACATTAAAAATGAATGACCCAAAGTAACTTCCTAAAATTGCACATTATGTAACTAGAATAAAAACTATTAGACTCAACCCAAAGCTAACAAAAGAAAGGAAATAAAGGTTGGAACAGGGATAAACGAAATAGAGTATAGGAAATTAATTTTAAAAAATCAAGGAAATAAAAATGTTGCACTCAGAAATACTTGTACAAAATGATCATCGATAGCATCACTATTCATAACACCTAAAAGGTGGAAACAGTCTTGTTCTGTCAACAGATGAAGGAATAAACAGAATGTAGTGTGTAATGCAACGGATTATTAAGCCTTCAAAGGGATAAGACCCTGCCGTATGCTACAACGCAGTGAATCTGAGGGCGTTATGCCAATTACAATAAGCCAGCCACAAAAAGAGCAAATCCTATAAGTGCATTTGCAGAAGGTTTAGAACATAAAGTCATAGAAGTGAAGTGAAGTGAAGTGAAGTGAAGTGGCTCAGTCGTGTCCGACTCTTTGCGACCCCATGGACTGTAGCCTACTAGGCTCTTCTGTCCATGGGATTTTCCAGGCAATAGTCCTGGAGTGGATTGCCATTTCCTTCTCCAGGGGATCTTCCCAACCCAGGGATCGAACCCAGGTCTCCTGCATTGTAGACAGACGCTTTACCATCTGAGCCAGAAATAGAAAGTAAAATGATGGTTACCAGGGGTTAGGGGAAAGGGAAAACAGAAGCAGTTGTCTAATAGGTATAGTTTCATATTCGCTAGATGAAAAGTTCTGAAGATCTGTTTTACAATAATGTGAATATACTAGACACTACTAAATCGTGCACTTAAAAATGGTTGAGATGATAAATTTTGCAATATTTCATTACAATAATGGTGACTTTATATTTATGTGCATATATTTTATATGATATTATTTTTAATATATAATTGCATGATATTTTATTAAATATATAAAACTATGATGAACCTAGACAGTATATTAAAAAGTAGAGACATCACTTTGGCAAAAAAGGTCCACCTAACTAAAGCTATGATTTTTCCGGTAGTAATGTATGGATGTAAGAGTTGTTTCATAAAAAGGCTGAGTGCCAAAGAACTCATGCTTTCAAATTGTGATGCTGGAAAAGATTCTTGAGAATCTCATGGACAGCAAGGAGATCAAACCAGTCCATCCTAAAGGAGATCAACCCTGAATATTCATTGGAAGGACTGTTGCTTAAGCTGAAATTCCAGTACTTTGGCCACCTGATATGAAGAGCCAGCTTATTGGAAAAGCTGATGCTGGAGAAGATTGAAGGCATGAGGAGAAGGGGGCAACAGAGGATGAGATGGTTGGATGGCATCACCACTCAATGGACATGAATTTGAGCAAACTCTGCTCCCAGATAGTGAAGGACAGGGAAGCCTGATGTGCTGTAGTCTATGGGGTTGCAAAGAGTCAAACATGACCTAGTGAATGAACAAAAATAAATATTACTTTATATAATTTAAATATTATATATATAATCAGTCTCTGGGGATGGGATCCAAGTATCAGTTTTTTTTAAGGATTCCTAGATGAAAATCTTGTACAACTAAGGTCAAGAAATGGAAACCTGCACTGAACTAGTAAGTGGACCTAGTAAGTGACTCTGAACTTGAGTTTTCTTATTTGCAAAATGAGCTTAGTAACACCTGTCTTGTTTACATATAAATGAAAAAAGACTTTCTCAACCTCAAAAAGTAACTAAAAATCAAGTTTTGAAGAAAAATCTTGATAGAATCTATATGTTGCATATATATGTGTTAGCTGTTAAATTTATTCAATTTACTATATGTGTGAAAATATTTTCTTTTTAATTTTAAATCAGGTATTGTTGTGTTGTAAAACACCACCCTCGATAATTTAGGCATGATTTTATGGTATTGTATTAAAAGGAAAAAGTACTGTTAATCATTTGGTAGCTTAACTTATTGTTGATTGTAAGTATTTACTTCCTCTGCCAGTAAAAGTACTGGACTTCTTTGCTCTATAAATATCAGAATTTCCTGTGTTTCTTGCTTTTTCCAGTGGAATCTGAACAAGAGTGATATATATCTATCACTCTTGAAAAGAGGCATGGCTTTTATTGCTCATGAGGCCAAATTTTCCCAAGCTATTTTGTTTTTTT
>SJYX01010750.1:134738-227884 GCA_006410675.1 Oreotragus oreotragus
CTCAGCCTTCTTCACAGTCCAACTCTCACATCCATACATGACCACTGGAAGAACCATAGCCTTAACTAGATGGACCTTAGTCGGCAAAGTAATGTCTCTGCTTTTGAATATACTATCTAGGTTGGTCATAACTTTTCTTCCAAGGAGTAAGCATCTTTTAATTTAAAGAGTTAATGAATATAAAATCTCAAATATAATGAACAACAAAAATTTGTGTACCCTGAATGCAAGAAGAATAAACTTGGCACATCATAGTCTGATTTTTGAATCCTAAAGATAAAATCTTGAAGTCAGCTAGAGGAAAAGAAATATTATATAAAACCTAATGAAGACATCAGACATTTTTTCAGAAACTATGTGAGCAAAATGATGATAGAATGATATTGCTAAAGAATAAGAAAAAAAAAAAAAAAACTTTCAACCTAGAATTCTAATTCTATTCCCAGTGAAATGTCCTTCCTATTTAAAGACAAAATAAACATTTTTGATAAGTAAGAACAGAGTATTAATTGTTGGAAGAGCTATTCTGTAAAGATTGTTGAAAACAGTTCTTTAAGTAGAAAATGTATACTTACAGAAATAAGAATCTATAGAAATAAATGAAGACTGCAAAAATGGAAACATGCATACATATCATTTTATTGAATTATAAATTTATTTAAACATGATTGAGTACATGGAATGGAAAATAATATCTAAAATAAAATTGAAAACAAGATATACCCATAAAATACAAAATACAGGCATCAGGTAAAGAGAACTAATGATCTGCTTTTTGTAACAAAATTGTAGGATAAGGCTAAGGAAGGGAATTGCTTTCCAACAATGAAGATAACTATAACATGCAAATTGTGACTAGGTATTCTCAGAAAAACTTAGTGGTCTGAAAGGAGCAGAAAAAACATGGAAATTTGTACACCTAAATTCACCTCAGAGGGTATGAAGAAGACCATGATAAGATCTGCAAATAATAAAAATCTTAGTGTTATGAACTTCTGAAACCAACCCTGTAAACTCCTATCTAGAACAAAGGCTGTGGATTTTTCTTAGAGTCAAAAACAAGTAGTTCGTGTAAAAAAAATAAATAAATACAAAAAAAAAAAAAAAACAAGTAAACTGAAACAAGGACAAATGAAAGAGAAATTGCAGACAAAAGTGGAAAAGAAAAGCAGTGGAGGCAAATTTCAAAAAGTGGAAAGAAACATGTTTTACCACTTCACAAAAGAAAAGAAGGGAGAACTGCTGAATTATACAGGTGAGACAATTGCTTTGGTAGACCTTTCCCTACTGAAAGAACAAGAATTTTATATATATTACAACTGAGCATCAATTAAGAACTGTGTCTAATTCCATTCAAGTTTACTGTAGGTTAAGAGTATCAGCTAATGATCCTAAGAAAATGAAAGCATACTAGAAATACACATCTGCAAAACAAGTAAAACTGATGCTTTAATATTTTAAATAAGCTGAAAGAATTTAAGAATATCTAAAGTATACATACTTTTTTAAACTTTTAAAATATGAATGAGTATAGATATTAATATTATGTCAATAAAATGCAATAAAATTAGTGTTATTTCAAATAAATTTATCATTGTTATCTTATTATTCCTAAAATAAATTTAAGATTACTTAAAGTGTGGAGTGAAAGAACTCATTGAAAACCTGGGAAATAGAAGCAAAATGGTCAGCACTTATGTAATGAGGTACTATTATGTGATTCTCAGGGTAATGGCAGAGATGGAAGAGAAGCAGTTGGTACTGAGTTTTAATATTGTGCTTAATGGGAAAGCAATGAATAAAGGACCTCTTTTCAAACAAGTAAGATTAAGACTACTAAAGCTACTGTTATTATTATTGTAGGACTTCCAGGTGGTGCAGTGGTAAAGAATCCACCTGCCAATGCAGGGGATGCAAGAGTTGAGGGTTCGATCTCTGGATAGAAATAGCAACAGAATTGTCAATCTACTCCAGTATTCTTACTTGGAAAGTTTCATGTACAGAGGAACCTGACAGGCTACAGTCCACGGGGACACAAAGAGTTAGACATGACTGATCACATTATTGAGGTATTAATAATAATACAAAGGTAACAAAATTTTAAAAATAAAAAATATCTTTTTTTAAAATTTTTACTTTATTTTACTTTACAGTACTGTATTGGATTTGGCATACATTGACATGAATCCGCCACGGGTGTACATGAACTCCCAAACATGAACCCCCCTCCCACCTCCCACCCCACATCATCCCTCCGATAGAAAGAAAATAAAAATCATTGATATAGATATGTGTTTGTATGTAGCATGTATGTGTGTGTGTGCATGTGTACATGCATGTAGAGAAAAAGGATCCTTATTAAGATTTTTATTATTATCTCAGGTAGAAAAGGAATACCTTTGCATAGGATGGAAATTTATATATTAGAAGTCTAAACGCCTTCTGCAAAATATCATTTTCCTAAATGTGAACCAAACCAAAATAACATGAATTATGTTTCTCCTATCAGATCGGCAATATCCAACTGTTTGATGACATATTTTCTTTAAAGTCCTTTGGGAATATAAGCACTTGCATAAATTATTGGTGTGAAATAAAATAATATGAGGCTAGTGTCTGGCTGAATGGATACAAAAACAAGACCAATATATATGCTGTCTACAAGAAACCCACTTAAGACCTAAATACACATATAGACTGAAAGTGAGGGTATGGAAAAATATATTCCATGCAAATGAGAAGGAAAAGAAGGCTGGAGTAGCAATCCTCATGTCGGACAAAATAGACCTTAAAATAAAGATTACAAGAGATAAGGAAGGACACTACATAATGATCAAAGGATCAGTCCAAGAGGAAGACATAACAATTGTAAATATCTACACACCCAACAAAGGGACACCTCAATACATGACAAACACACTAACAGAAACAAAAGGAAAAATTAACAGTAACACAAAAATAGTAAGAGACTTTAACACCCCAATCATGCCAATGGACAGATCATCAAAACAGAAAATTAATAAGGAAACACAAGTCTTAAATGACACATTAAATAAGATGAGTCTCATTGATATCTTCAGGACATTCTATCCAAATGCAGAAGAATACACCTTCTTCTCAAGGGCACATAGAACATTACCCAGGATAGACCATATCTTGGGTCACAAATCAAACCTCAGTAAATTTAAAAAAGTTGAAATCATGTCAAGAATCTTCTCTGACCACAACAATATGAGACTAGATATCAATTAAAAGAAAAAATAAAACTGTAAGAAAGACAAACACATGGAGATTAAACAGCACGTTTCTAAATAACCATCAGGTTACTGAAGAAATCAAAAGGGAAATAAAAAAAATTTTCTAGAAACAAATGATAGTGAAAACATGACAACTCAAAACCTTTGGGATGCAGCAAAAGCAGTCCTAAAAGGGAAGTTTACAGCAATACAATCCTACCTCAAGAAACAAGAAAAACATCAAATAGAAAACCTAACTTTACACCCAAAACAACTGGAAAAAACAACAAAAACAAAATTAGCAGAAGGAAAGTAATCATAAATATCTGAGCAGAAATAAATGAAACAAATTTAAAAAAGTAGTAAAGATTAATAAAATTAAAAGCTAGCTCTTTGAGAAGATAAACAAAATTGACAAGCCTTTAACCAGATTCATCAAGAAAAAAAAAAGAGAGAGAGAAGAATCAAATCTATAAAATTAGAAATGAAAAAGGAGAGGTTACAACAGACAATGCAGAAATACAAAGGATTATGAGACTATTATGAACAACTATATGGCAATAAAATGGATAACCTGGAAGAAATGGACAAATTTTTAGAAATGTTCAATCTTTCAAAACTGAACCAAGAAGAAACAAAAATTATGAATAACACAATTAAAAACACTGAAATTGAACCTGTGACCAAAAAATCTCCCATAAAACAAAAGCCCAGGACCAGATGCTTCACAGGAGAATTCTCTCAGATATTTAGAGAAGAGCTAATGCCTATCCTTCTAAAACTCTTTCAAAAAATTTTGGAGGAAAGAACACTTCCAAACTCATTCTATGAGGCCACCATCTCCCTGATACCAAAACCAGACAAAGACAACACACAAAAAGAAAACTACAGGCCAATATACAGGATGAACATAGATGCAAAAATCCTCAACAAAATTTTAACAAACAGAATTCAGCAACACATAGAAAAGCCCATACACCATGATCAAGTTAGGTTTATTCCAGGGATGCAAGGATTCTTCAATATATGCAAATCAGTCAATGTGATACACCACATTAACAAAGGCGAGGATAAAAACCATATGATTATCTCAATATATGCAGAAAAAGACTTTGCAAGATTCAGCACCCATTTATGCTTAAAACTCTTCAAAATATGGGCATAGAAGGAACCTACCTCAACAGAGTAAAGGCCATATGTAATAAGCCTACAGCAAACATTCTCAATGGTGAAAAACTGAAAGCATTTCCCCAAAGATCAAGAACAAGGCAAGTTCATTTCCACCACTATTATTCAACATAATTCTGGAACTTCTAGCTACAGCAATCACAGAAGAAAAAGAAATAAATGGAACCCAGATCAGAAAAGAAGTAAAGCTCTCACTCTTTGCGGATGACATGATACTGTACACAAAAAACCCTAAAGATAGTATCAGAAAATTACAAGAGCTAATCAGTGAATTTAACAAAGTTGCAGAATACAAAATCAATACACAGAAGTCACTTTCATTTCTAGATACTAACAATAAAAAATGAGAAAGGGAAACTAAGAAATCAATCCCATTCACCATTGCAGTGTAAAGAATGAAATATCTAATAAATTTACCTAAGGAGAACGGGGTTGCAAAGAGTTGGACACGACTGAGCGACTGAACTGAACTAAACTGAACTGAAGGAGACCAAAGAACTGTACACAGAAAATTATAAGACACTAATGAAAGAAATCAAAGATGACATAAACGGATGGAGAGATATTTCATGTTCCTGGGTAGGAAGAATCAATATTGTGAAAATGACTATACTACCAAATGCAGTCTACAGATTCAATGCAATCTCTATCAAAATACTAATGGCATTTTTCACAGAACTAGAACAAAAAAAATTCACAATTCTTTTGAAACACAAAAGACCTTGAATAGCCAAAGGAGTCTTGAGGAAGAAGAACGGAGCTGGAGGAATCAACCTTCCTGATTTCAGATTATACTACAAAGCTACAGTTATCAAGACAGTATGGTACTATCAAAAAAAACAGATATATAGACCAATGGGATAAGATATAAAGCCTAGAAATAAATCCATGCACCTCTGGGAACCTTATTTTTAACAAAGGAGGCAAGAATATACGATAGGTCAAAGACAGCCTCTTCAATAAATGGTGTTAGAAAAATTGGATAGCTACATGTAAAAGAATGAAATTCGAACACTTCCTAACACCATACATAAGGATAAACTCAAAACGGATTAAAGACCTAAATATGAGACCAGAAGCTATAAAACTCTTAGAGGAAAACATAAGCAGAACAGTCGATGACATAAATCAAAGCAAGATCTTCTAAGACAGAGAAATGGAAATAAAAACAAAAGTAAACTAGTGGGACCTAATTAAACTTACAAGCTTTTGCACAGCAAAGGAAACACTAAGTTAGATGAAAAGACAATCCTCAGAATGGGAGAAAAATACGACAAATGAAATAACTGACACAGGATTAATTTCCAAAATATACAACTAGCACATACAACTCAATGCCAGAAAAACAAGCAGCCCAATCAAAGAGTGGGAAAAAGACCTAAGCAGAAATTTCTCCAAAGAAGACATACAGATGGCTAACAAACACATGAAAAGATGCTCAACATTGCTCAGTATTAGAGACATGCCAATCAAAAGTACAATGGTCATCGTCAAAAAATTTACAAACGACAAATGCTGGAGAGGGTGGGAGAAAAGGGAGCGCTCTTGCTCTGTTGGTGGGAATGTAAATTCAAACAGCCATTATGAAAGATGGCATGGGGATTCCTTTAAAAAGTAGGAATAAAACCACCATATGACCCAGCAATCCCACTCCTAGGCATATACCCTGAGGAAACTAAATTTGAAAAAGGCACATGTACCCCATTGTTCATTGCAACACTCCTTACAATAACTAGAACATGGAAGCAACCAAGATGTCCATCGACAGAGGAATGAATAAAGAAGTTGTGCTACATATACACAATGGAATATTACTTAGCCATAAAAGGAATGCCTTGGAGTTAGTTCTAATGAGGAGGATGAACCTAGAACCCATTATACAGAGTGAAATAAGTCAGAAAGAGTAAAATAAATATCATATTCTAACGCATATGTATGGAATCTAGAAAAATGGTACTGAAGAATTACTTACAGGGCAGCAATGGAGAAACAGACTTAGAGAATAGACTTGTGGACAAGGGGAGAGGGGAGGAGAGGGTGAACTGTATGGAAAGAATAACATGTAAACTTACATTACCGTATGTAAAATAGATAGCCAACGGGAATTTGCTCTATGGTTCAGGAAACTAAAACAGGGACTCAGTATGTACCTAGAGGGGTGGGGTGGGGAGGGAGATAGGAGGGAAGTTCGAAAGGGAGGGGATATATAGATATAGATATATATACACACACACATATATATATACATATATATATGGGTAATTCGTGTTGAAGATTGACAGAAAATGACAAAATTTTGTAAAGTAATCATCCTTCAATAAAAAATAATTTATTTAAAAAAATTAAAAACAAAAAACAAAATAAGGCCAGTTTTGGCATGAAGATGTAGAGATCCAGAAAGACATCATTCTTTCCCCTTCTGTGAATTAATTGCTTTCCTTAGTTCATCAAAGAAGGAAGATTCTAAGGCAAGACATCAAATAAAAGGATAAAGCATGATGAGACTGAGGTTTTGAAATACAAAATGACTGCTACAAATTTTTACACAGGTCAGAAGATGACATGTAACTGAGAAGGAAAATAGGAAATGTGTTTACAATAAATTTTTTCTCTTTTGTTTATTTTTTTTGAGAGGAAAAAAATTAACCTAGAAGCAACAGCTGGAATTAAAAAGAACATCAATTTCTCTAAAGGTGAAAAAAATACACTGAATTAAGCTAGTCTACAGGAAAATTTTCCAGAAAATAAAAATACTTAATTGATTATCAGATAAATAACCTATATTTTATACGTATGTCCCATAGAGTATTTGGGGCATTTTATATTAAATAATTATTCATTTTTTTGCCAGATATCAAATTTATCTGTTTATCCTACATTTTATTTGTCAGCACTTTTTAGAGTGAACATGTTTAATTCCACAATAAACTTATACAACTAATTTATTTAGAGTATAATTTGTCATTCAGCACCTCAGGAAGTTAATTCTAAAAATAAAGTATGTTGAGAACAAAAATTATTCAAAAGAGAGATGATACACACAATGTTTAGTTTTAGGGTTTTTTTTTCCATTTCTTCTCAGAGTCATGAGTATGTTTTTCCATATTACTTTATAATCCTATCTGTTCTTTAAAAGATAAAGATGTTATAAATATATTTAGTTGGATTACTATATGAAACAACTATCATCAGATTGCTAGAGAACTGGGGAATAATGAAAAATTTAACTGTTTGGCCATATGCAGAAGTAGAGAATCAAGCTGATAGATGGAAAGAAAGCAGCTGCTAGCTATAGTTCATTTATCAATTATATTCATTTTTCTTAGTGGCATAATGAATATCCAGGGAATACCTAATGCCAAGAATGGAAAATAAATAAAGCAGACGAAGCGTAATGTGGAACAAAGGGATTTAGAGAAATCGAGTACAACCTGAAGAAATAATTCTCTATTTTGACCCTCATAATCAACCCCTGGTGAAATAAAGGATTAGCTAGAGTGAGTATGCACACTCTGCCTGGTAATTGGCTGCTGCAGACATTCCAGAGATAAATTGTGTTTCAGCCAGATGTCATCTTTATAATATATTTAATAAGACATATTTATGATAATTTTAATTGACTTAAAGAAAGAAAAAATCTAAACTATATCTCTTTTTGGCTCTTTATTGCTAAACATGCCCCCTTTTCACCCTCTCTCTCTGTATCCCCTCTCTCTCCTCTTACTCCTCCAGATATGCACCAAATATGGTACTTGGAAATAGAAATTGTTACTGCCTGTCATTAACTCTAGCCAGTAAGTGACTCAAATATCACTATGAAAAAATATAATTGAATACATATCTATACCCGCATGTTCACTGCAGAATTATCCATAGTAACCAAGATATGGAAACAACTGAACTGTCTTTTAAAAAATGAATGGGTAAGGAAAGCAGGGCATACATACACAGTAGAGTATTTTCAATGTTCAAAAACAGGAGGAATCCTGCTGCTTATAGCAACATGGATAAACCTGAAGATGATTGCATTAGGAGAAGTTATACTGGCACATAGTTCATGGTCTTACTTATATGCAAAATCTAAAAATGTCAAACTAATAGTAGCAGAAAGAATGGTGTTATTAGGATCAATGCTGGAGCTTGATAGAAATGGAAAATACTGGCCAAAGGATACATGCTTTCAGCTATAGATGAATAAGTTCTGGAAATAATTTCTAGTTGTGGTAATTATAACTAATAACAACATATTGTATACTCAAAATTTGCTAAGGCTGTAAATCTCAAGTGTTCTCATTCCTTCCCCATTCACACACAATGATAATTGTGAGGTGATATGTTGACCATAGCAAATCTACATAGATTACATTTATGGTTGTCTTGTTCTTTTTTCAACTTTTTATTTTCCTTTTATTTGTTTATTTGTGGTTGCCCTGGGTCTCTGTTGCTGCTTGAGGGCTTTCTCTAGTTACAGCCACTGAGGGATCTCTTTGCTGCAGTGCATGGGATTCCCATTGTGGTGGCTTCTTCTGTTACAGAGCATGGTCCCCAGAGCACACAGGCTTCAGTAGTTGCAGCTTGCACACTCTAAAGTGTGTGCTCAATAGTTATGGTGCAGAAGCTTAGTTGCTCTGATGCATGTGGGACCTTCCTGAACCGGGGATCAAACCCATACCCCCTGCATTAGCAGGTGGACTCTTAACCAGAGGACAACCAGGGAAGTCTGTATGTTTGCTTGGCTCTGAAAACAATTTTTAATGTAATAGACAAGCAAATTGTAACCAAATGTAATGATTAGTTCATTAAAAATTGAGACAATGACTCAGATGGTTAAGAGTCTGCCTGCAATAGAAAAAAAAAAATGAGGTTCAATTCCTGGTTTGGGAAGATCCCCTGGAGAAGGGAATGATTACCCATTCCAGTATTCTTGCCTGGAGAATTCCATGGACAGAGGAACCTGGCGGGGTATAGTCCCTGTGTGGCAAAGAGTTGGAAATGGCTGAGCAACTAACACTTTCAAAGCTTCATCAAAAGTTTTCATAAAAAAAAAAAATACTCAATGGCTTAAGAGTTAGTGAAATATGTCGAAAGTCTAGAGTCCTATGTACCACTTAAAAAAAAAAAAAAGTTTGTCCTAACAGATCTTTCTTGAGGTAATCAAAAATAAGCTCCATAAGTCTGCTCTCAGAGTTCCAGAGACTCTGACTGTGTGAATCACAACAAACTGTGGGAAATTATTAAAGAGATGGAAATGCCAGACCACCTTACCTGTCTCCTGAGAAACCTGTGTGTAGGTCAAGAAGCAACAGTTAGAAGCTGACATGGAACAATAGATTGATTCAAAGTTGAGAAAGGGGTATGTCAAGGCTATATATTGTCACCCTGCTTGTTTAACTTATATACAGAGTACATAATGTGAAATTCCATACTGGGTGAATCAAGATGTGTATAAGAGACAGGTATTAGAGACATGCCAATCAAAAGTACAATGGTCATCGTCAAAAAATTTACAAACGACAAATGCTGGAGAGGGTGGGAGAAAAGGGAGCGCTCTTGCTCTGTTGGTGGGAATGTAAATTCAAACAGCCATTATGAAAGATGGCATGGGGATTCCTTTAAAAAGTAGGAATAAAACCACCATATGACCNAAAAAAAAAAAAATACTCAATGGCTTAAGAGTTAGTGAAATATGTCGAAAGTCTAGAGTCCTATGTACCACTTAAAAAAAAAAAAAAGTTTGTCCTAACAGATCTTTCTTGAGGTAATCAAAAATAAGCTCCATAAGTCTGCTCTCAGAGTTCCAGAGACTCTGACTGTGTGAATCACAACAAACTGTGGGAAATTATTAAAGAGATGGAAATGCCAGACCACCTTACCTGTCTCCTGAGAAACCTGTGTGTAGGTCAAGAAGCAACAGTTAGAAGCTGACATGGAACAATAGATTGATTCAAAGTTGAGAAAGGGGTATGTCAAGGCTATATATTGTCACCCTGCTTGTTTAACTTATATACAGAGTACATAATGTGAAATTCCATACTGGGTGAATCACCAGCTAGAATCAAGATTTCTGGGAGAAATATAAAAAATCTCAGTTATGCACATGACACCACCCTGATGGCAAAAAGTGAAGAGTAACTAAAGAGCATCTTGATGAAGTTGAAAGAGAAGAATGAAAAAGTTGGCTTAAAACTCAACATTCAGAAAACTAAGATCATTTGTCACTTCATGGCAAATAGATGGGGAAACAATGGAAACAGTGAGAGACTTCATGTTTTTGAGCTCCCAAACCACTGCAGATGGTGACTGCAGCCATGAAATTAAAAGATACTTGTTGCTCCTTGGAAGAAAAGCTATGACCAAATTAGACAGCATATTAAAGCAGAGACATTACTTTGCCAACAAAGGTCTGTCTAGTCAATGCTATGGTTTTTCCAGTAGTCATGTATGGATGTGAGAGTTAGGTCACAAAGTAAGCTGAGCACCCAAGAACTGATACTTTTGAATTGTGGCGCTGGAGAAGACTTCTTGAGAGTCCCTTGGATACAAAGAGATCAAACCAATCAATCCTGAAGAAACCTAACCCTAAATAATCAATGGAAGGACTGATGCAGAAGTTGAAACTCCAATATTTTAAGGACTTCATGTGAAGAGCCAACTCATTGGAAAAGATCCTGATGCTGGGAAAGACTGAGGGAAGGAAAAGAGGATGATTTGTATCCTGCAATCGATATTTGCTTATGTGTCAGGAATTTATCTTTTGATGCTTTGGGATTATCTTATGTAGACGATCTTGTCATTTGAGTTTAAAGCCAGCTTATCTCCTCCTTCTTAAAATGTATACAACTTATTTCTTTTTATTTTGTTATTGCACTAACTAGAACTCACTGTATGAAGTTGAAAAGGTCATTATTGACCTTGGTCTTAGAATGAAAATATCCAATTCCTTATCAATTGGCACCAGGATAACATATAAGACTATGTCATTTCATAGAGTGTTTCTGTGATGTTTTTAGCTTTTAGTTCCATTTTACAAACAAGATGATTAAAACTACAAAAATAAGCATTAAATTATTTGTTTAAATCATATCATTTGGTCCTATATACAAACAATATTCATATCTTATTAATGTAAATCAGTTTTCTGAAACATTATTCTGCATTATTTTTACTGTTTTAAAACAATGCAAACCACCACCACCAACAACAAAAAACTAGAAAAAGTGGTTTCTAAGTATTCATCCCATGTAATAAATACTTAATGATATTCAGGTGTCTGGCTGAATCAAGTGTACTGATAGTTTGCAGTCAATATTTGTTCTGATTTAGCAAATACATGTTCCCTACTGGACTGTTTGTTAAGCATGTCTCTCTAAATACTCTTTCAGTTCAGTTCAGTTCAGTTCTGTTGCTCAGTCGTGTTCGACTCTGCAACCCCATGAATCGCAGCATGCCAGGCCTCCCTGTCCATCACCAACTCCGGAGTTCACTCAGACTTGCGTCCATCGAGTCAATGATGCCATCCAGCCATCTCATCCTCGGTAGTCCTCTTCTCCTCCTGCCCCCAATCCCTCCCAGCATCAAAGTCTTTTCCAATGAGTCAACTCTTCACCTGAGGTGGCCAAAGTACTCTTTAGTCATCAAAAATTATTCTTAGCATGAAAGTGAAAGTCACTCAATCATGTCCAACTCGTTGTGACCCCATTGACTGTAGTCCATGGAAATCTCCAGGCCAGAATACTGGGGTGGGTAGCCTTTCCCTTACTCCAGGGGATCTTCCCAACCCAGGGATCGAACCCAGGTCTCCCACATTGCAGGCAGATTCTATACCAGCTGGGCTCAAGGGAAGCCCAAGAAAACTGGAGTCGGTGGCTTATCCTTTCTCCAGCGGATCCTCCCAACCCATGAATGGAACTGGGGTCTCCTGTATTGAAGTCGGATTCCTTACCAACTGAGCTATCACAGAATAGAAATAAATAAATAAATAAATTTATAAATATGATGTATGATGAAATCCTAATTTAAGGCTATATCAGAAAACAGTGTAATCAAGCTGTTAACCACAGTATTAAAATTACCAATACTACCTTATTTCTCATAACGTTTAATTAAAGTATGTTTTTCCACAAAGTATGAAAATAGAGTTATATAAACACTTTGGGTTCCTTTTACTGTTCAGTGAAATTGAAAGTGAAAGTCACTCAGTCGTGCCCTACTCCTTGAACACCCATGAACTATACAGTGCATAGAATTTTCCAGACCAGAATACTGGAGCGGGTAGCCTTTCCATTCTTCAGAGATCTTCCCAACCCAGAATCGAACCCAGGTCTTCAGCATTGCAGGTGAATTCTTTACCAGCTGAGGCACAAGGAAAGCCCAAGAATACTGGAGTGGGTAGGCTACCCCTTCTCCAGCGGGTATTCTTGACCCAGGAATGAAACAGGGGTCATCTGCATTGCAGGCAAGATTCTTTACCAGCTGAGCTGTCAGAGAAGCTCTGACGGTTGTTTTTATTTTTATTGTATATTTATTTAAAGAGTCAGACACGACTGAGTGATTGAACTGAACTGAACTGATTTTTATTTTAATTGGATGCTAATCACTTTAAAATATTGTTGTGGTTTTTGCCATACAGTCACATGAATCAGCCATGGGTGTACATGTGTTCCCCATCTTGACCCTCCCTCACAGCTCCCTCTCTATCCCATCCCTCAGGGTCATCCCAGTGCACCAGCTCTGAGCACCCTATATCATGCATCAAACCTGGACTGGCGATCTATTTTGCATATGATAATATACATGTTTCAATGCTATTCTTTCAAATCATCCCACCCTTGCCTTCTCCCACAGAGTCCAAAAGTCTGTTCTTTACATGTGTGTCTCTTTTGCTGTCTCACATATAGGGTCATTGTCACCATCTTTCTAAATTCCATATATATGCATTAATATAATGTAATGGTGTTTTTCTTTTTGGCTTACTTCACTCTGTATAATAAGCTCCAGTTTCATCCACCTCATTTGAACTGATTCAAATTCATTCATTTTAATAGCTGAATAATATTCCATTATATATATGTACTGAAGAAGGCTTTCTTATCTCTTCTTGCTATTCTTTGGAACTCTGCATTCAGATGCTTATATCTTTTCTTTTCTCCTTTGCTTTTCGCCTCTCTTCTTTTCAGTGCTATTTGTAAGGCTTCTCCAGACAGCCATTTTGCTTTTTTGCATTTCTTTTCCATGAGGATGGTCTTGATCCCTGTCTCCTGTACAATGTCACGAACCTCATTCCATAGTTCATCAGGAACTCTGTCTATCAGATCTAGGCCCTTAAATCTATTTCTCACTTCCACTGTATAATCATAAGGGATTGGATTTAGGTCATACTTGAATGGTCTAGCAGTTTTCCCTACTTTCTTCAATTTAAGTCTGAATTTGGAAATAAGGAGTTCATGATCTGAGCCACAATCAGCTCCTGGTCTTGTTTTTGTTGACTGTATAGAGCTTCTCCATCTTTGGCTGCAAAGAATATAATCAATCTGATTTCGGTGTTGACCATCTGGTGATGTCCATGTGTAGAGTCTTCTCTTGTGTTGTTGGAAGAGGGTGTTTGCTATGACCAGTGCATTTCTCACTTCCACTGTATAATCATAAGGGATTTGATTTAGGTCATACCTGAATGGTCTAGAGGGTTTCCCTGCTTTCTTGGAGAAAGTCTAAAAGAGCTTAAACAGGGTTATCAATCTTGCAGGAAACAGTGTCAGTCCACAGAACCTCCCCTTAGTCCCTCCCTCTGGCTCTGATTCACATCTGTTGGCTCCTATCCAATCCAAAAACATACAGGTTTTTTTCTATTCAAGGTTACATGATCTGGAGTCCAAATAAAAGCAGACAGTATGAATTATTTTACTGATTTAAAAAATGAAGCAAGAAGAGCCTATGTGGCAATTTTCAGGGATGATCAAGTATTTCAAGAAGTTCTAGTTATATGTGTTTTCCATCTATTGGTAGTCTTTATAATGTTCCATTTCAGATAGGATTTTAAATGGCATTTAATTTAAATGTCTCAAAATCAGTTAATCAGCTTCAATTACAATTTCTTGTACAAAACCTACAGCAGGCATCACCAAGATGGTACAGAATTAGTTAGGATATCCTGACACCCAGTTTATAAATATTCCTTAATCAGTTCTGTGCTTGATTATTTTTCTTAAAATCTCAGGGAGGATATGCAACATTTTGGATGTTCAAGGTCTACTCTATTTTAGGAATTATATTTTTACTGCTATCCCTCTTTGTTTAATAGGTCTCATAATTCAAAAAGTGTTTAATAATAGTAATTTAATAAAGGTGGATTTGCCTTTTTTAAGCTAGTGGGCTGTCTTTCTGGTTAGGCAGCTATAATTGTCCTGCTCTTTAAAGCCACATTTCAGCTTTATCACAATTTTTATCTCTAGCTCATATAAATCAACTCTAGTGTGAAAGCTAAAACAGTGTGAAAGCTAAAATAAAATACTTGACAATCAAGGAGATGACTTTATTCAGGCTACTGTAATAGGGAGATCATTTGTTAATAAGGAACATCTCAAGGAAAAGTAAATGGGACTAGAGTTTTACAGAGATAAAACAGACTTTAAAAAAAGAATTCAGCGAGGGAGGAAGGGGGATGGGTCTTATCTCGGAGCATGTGACAGCAGGGAAGTCTTATTCTAGCCATTGCTTGAAACACAAAAAAGTGGAAAGGAAGGTTCCAGTAACTCAACACTCAGATGAAGTTCAACACTGTTAAGACAATGACAATTGTTTAAGACAAATGAATGTCATTCATCCTGAACAACTCAGAGCTGATTTTAAACTTCTGGAGTGGCAGGAAGCAATGTATGAGAAACAATGTCTCAAGGATAGTTGCTGGCATTCATTATTCCTGTAAAATTAGTTGAACCATTTGTTGAGAGGTGGTATCAAACGTCAATTGTTATAGGGTCCTAAAGGCCCTAAAGACTTAGACATTTTAAAAGATGGATATCTGAAAGGAAAAAGAGAAATACTAGCATAAAACTTTATATTAATAAATAGTCAACAGTTGAAACTTGAGGGTGACAGGGCCCAGGACAGGCTACCCTGAAATGTGCCTCAATGACAGTAATTTGAATTATAGTTACTTAAGAACAACCTGATGCCAGAGGGACACTTTGACCCTCCTCTCTGGCTCCTTGAAAGCAGGAAATAAAACTCTGTTATGAAGGTGCACTCTCTGCATGTAGAGGTAAAAGGACACTCTTATCACCAGGGTTAGGGAATTCTGTAGAGATGACTGTGTAAACAAGCCTTGTTACTTCTTTTATTTACTATGCCTAAGCCCAAGCTCTGTTTAGATTCTTAATCAAGCACCCAAAGCCCAAGTTTCCTTGTCCTGTCAATTTCTCACAAATTTATTTTTTCTTTGTCTAAAAAATACAAAAGCTGCCTACTTTGACTACTTCTTAGGTGCCATTCTCTGAGACCTACATACACAGGAATTAGAATTTGTTTATTCTTCTCCTGTTAATCTGTCTTGTGTCAATTTTATTATTAGTCCAGCCAAAGAACTCAGAGGGGTAGAGGGGGAAACGTCCCCCTCCCTAACAAGAGTAACCAGTCCAGCGAATTCCAAGACGCTGTTAAGGAGTACTTTTTGGTTATTCAGCACTACTTGTTCAGTTTCACACTCAAGCTAGGACGCCAATGTTCTTGGTGATGTTGTTCACAGTCCTGGTTACACCTTACATAAGAAGGGCACGCTTAGCCCGGGCGTCTCTCTGGACTTTCTTAGTGATGCAGAAAACAACTTGTTCAGGAAGAAATCTAACCTACACATGGGCTATTAGGGTGAGCCCTTCAAGGTTTTATCAGGTCATCAGGATTCAGCTTGCAGGGCATCTTCTAGTCCTCTAGAAAGGGTGGGCTGCAACGAAGCCTAGAGTCCTGGGGATTTGAGCAGTCAGTTTTCAGTTCTTCATGATGTAGAGTCAGGCAGAAGGGAGATAAACTGGAAACAGTTTGGATGACTACAGCCAGATATTAAAGGATAGTTCTAGAATTTAAAATTGGGTAAGAACTGACAATTTCAGCAATGTAACAGAACTGAATCCAACTTACAAGTAGGTACCCTTTCCACAGGGAAGGGGTAGAAGTGATTGAAATCTCTGCCAGACAGGACATAATTTGCATATGTATAGCTTATCTGTAATTTACAAAGATGTATGCAAAGAACTCAAAGCCAGGAATGAGGCTTTCATCTGATAGCTGGGAAGCATGTGCTATAATTGGGGCAATTTTCCATTGAAACAAAAAATTTCTTTCTAACCTTAACTACCCTTTGATTGACACTAATCATAAAAAAAATTGTTCTTGCTCAAAAAATAAAACTGCTATAAACTATATTTAGCTTGATTATTTTCATAGGTATAGTGATATCAGCAATTTCCTATCTCAGTTCAGTCCAGTCACTGAGTCCTGTGCGACTCTTTGGAACCCCACAGACTGCAGAACTCAAGGCTTCTCTGTCCATCACCAACTCCCAGAGTTTGCTCAAACTCATGTCCATCAAATTGGTGATGCCATCCAACCAACTCATCCTCTGTCAGCCCCTTCTCCTCCTGCCTTCAATCTTTCCCAGCATCAGGGTCTTATCCAGTGAGTTAGCTCTTTCATCAGGTAGTCAAAGGATTGGAGCATCAGTCCTTCAGCATCAGTCCTTCCAATGAATATTCAGGACTGATTTCCTTTAGGATGGACTGGTTAGATCTCCTTGGCAGATGTGTATAAGAGACAGGGTATAGTGATATCAGCAATTTCCTATCTCAGTTCAGTCCAGTCACTGAGTCCTGTGCGACTCTTTGGAACCCCACAGACTGCAGAACTCAAGGCTTCTCTGTCCATCACCAACTCCCAGAGTTTGCTCAAACTCATGTCCATCAAATTGGTGATGCCATCCAACCAACTCATCCTCTGTCAGCCCCTTCTCCTCCTGCCTTCAATCTTTCCCAGCATCAGGGTCTTATCCAGTGAGTTAGCTCTTTCATCAGGTAGTCAAAGGATTGGAGCATCAGTCCTTCAGCATCAGTCCTTCCAATGAATATTCAGGACTGATTTCCTTTAGGATGGACTGGTTAGATCTCCTTGCAGCCCAGGGGACTCTCAAGAGTCTTCTCCAACACCACAGTTCAAAAGCATCAGTTCTTCGTTGTTCAGCCTTCTTTATGGTTCAATGGTCACATCCATACATGACTACTGGAAAAACCATAGCTTTGACTAGACACACATTTGTCAGCAAAGTAATGACTCTACTTTTTAACATGCTGTCTAGGCTGGTCATAGCATTTTTTCCAAGGAGCAAGCGTTTTTTCATTTCATGGCTGCAGTCACCATCTGCAGTGATTTTGGAGCCCAAGAAAATAAAGTCTGTCACTGTTTCCCTTGTTTCCCCATCTATTTGCCATGAAGTGGTGGACTGGATGCCATGATCTTAGTTTTCTGAATTTTGAGTTTTAACCCAGCTTTTTTATTCTCCTCTTTCATTTTCATCAGGAGGCTCTTCAGTTCCTCTTAGCTTTCTGCCAGAAGGGTGATGTCATCTGCATATCTGAGGTTATTGATATTTTACCCAACAATCTTGATTCCAGCTTGTGTTTCATTGAGCCCGGCACTTCTCATGATGTAAGTTAAATAAGCAGGGTGACAATATACAGCCTTGACATACTCCTTTCCCAATTTGGAACTGGTCCATTGTTCCATGCCCGATTCTAATTGTTGCTTCTTGATCTGCATACAGATTTCTCAGGAGGCAGATACGGTGGTCTGGTATTCCCATTTCTTTGAAGAATCTTTCAAAGTCTGTTGTGATCCACACAGTCAAAGGCTTTGGCATAGTCAATAAAGCAGAAGTAGATGTTTTTCTGGAACTCTCATTTTTTCTATAATACAACGGATGTTGCCAGTTGGATATCTGGTTCCTCTCTGTTTCTAAATCCAGCTTAAACATATGGAAGTTCTCACTTCACATATTGTTGAAGCCCATTTTGAGAATTTTGAGCATTACCTTGCTAGCATATGAAATGAGTGCAATTGTGGGGTAGTTTGAACATTCCTTGGCATTGCCTT
Organism: Oreotragus oreotragus; assembly: GCA_006410675.1. NCBI lineage: Eukaryota > Metazoa > Chordata > Mammalia > Artiodactyla > Bovidae > Oreotragus > Oreotragus oreotragus. The sequence goes on from SJYX01010750.1 coordinate 153,296, forward strand.
TCTTTGGAATTGAAATGAAAACTGATCTTTTCCAGTTCTGTGGCCACTGCTGAATTTTCCAAATTTGCTGGCATATTGAGTGTACCACTTTCACAGCATCATCTTTTAGGATTTGAAATAGTTCAGCTGGAATTCCATCACCTCCACTAGCTTTATTCATAGTGATGCTTTCTAAGGTTCACTTGACTTCACATTCCAGAATGTCTGGCTCTAGGTGAGTGATCGTCATGGTTATCTAGGTCATGAAGATGTTTTTGTATATTTTTGTATATTCTTGCCACCTCATCTTAACATATTCTGTTTTTCGTTAGGTCCAAACCATTTCTGTCTTTTATTGTACTCATCTTTGCATAAAATGTTCCCTTGGTATCTCTAATTTTCTTGAAGAGATCTCTAGTCTTTCCCATTCAATTGTTTTCCTCTATTTCTTTGCACTGATCACTGAGGAAGACTTTCTTATCTCTCCTTGCTAGTCTTTGGAACACTGCATTCAAACGGGTATATCTTTCCTTTTCCCTTTTGCCTTTAGCTTCTCTTCTTTTCTCAACAATTTGTAAGACCTCCTCAGACAACAATTTTGACTTTTTGCATTTCTTTTTCTTGGGGATGGTCTCAATCACTGCCTTCTAAACAATGTCATGAACCTCCATCCATAGTTCTTCAGGCATTCTTCAGAAATAATCCCTTGAATCTTGATTTAGGTCATACCTGAATGGCCTAGTGGTTTCCCCTAATTTCTTCAATTCAAGTCGGAATTTGGTAATAAGGATTTAATGATCTGAGCCACAGGTCAGCTCCCAGTCTTGTTTTTGATGACTGTATAGAGCTTCTCCATCTTTGGCTGCAAAGAATATAATCAATCTGATTTAGGTGTTGACCATCTGGTGATGTCCATGTGTAGAGTCTTCTCTTGTGTTGTTGGAAGAGGGTATTTGCTACTACCAGGGCATATTCTTGGCAAAATTCTGTTAGCCTTTGCCCTGCATCATTTTGTACTCCAAGGCCAAACTTGCCTGTTACTCCAGGTATTTCTTGACTTCCTACTTTTGCATTCCAGTCCCCTATGAGGAAAAGGACATCTTTTGGGGGTGTTAAGTTTTAGAAGGTCTTGTAGATCATCATAGACCAGTTCAACTTCAGCTTCTTCAGCATTAGTGGTTTGGGCATAGACTTTAATTGCTGTGATATTGAATGGTTTGCTTTGGAAACAAACAGAGATCATTCTGTCATTGTTGAGATTGCACCCAAATACTGCATTTCAGATTCTGTTGTTGACTATGAAGGCTACTCCATTTCTTCTAAGGGATTCTTGCCCACAGTAGTAGATATAATGGTCATCTAAATGAAATTTGCCCACTGCAGTCCATTTTAGTTCACTGATTTCTAAACTGTTGATGTTCATTCTTCCCATCTTTTGTTACCAGGTGTGCTACTGGGATTTGGTGGAGTAGAAGGACGTGCACTCATCTTCTCAAGCAAGAACTCCAAAATTGCAACTCACTGCTGAACAACCATCAGCAGGAGAATGTTGGATCCCACCAAAAAAGATACCCTACATTCAAGGACAAAGAAGAAGCCCCAACAAGATGGTTCAGTTCAGTTCAGTCGCTCAGTCATGTCTGACTCTTTGCGACCCCATGAATCGCAGCACGCCAGTGAGATCAACCCTGGGATTTCTTTGGAAGGAATGATGCTAAAGCTGAAACTCCAGTACTTTGGCCACCTCATGCGAAGAGTTGACTCATTGGAAAAGACTCTGATGCTGGGAGGGATTGGGGGCAGGAGGAGAATGAGATGGCTGGATGGCATCACAGACTCGATGGACGTGAGTCTGAGTGAACTCCGGGAAATGGTGATGAATAGGGAGGCCTGGTGTGCTGCGATTCATGGGGTCGCAAAGAGTCAGACACGACTGAGTGACTGAACTGAACTGAACTGATATATGTACTACAGCTTTCTTATCCATTTTTCTGCTGATGGACATCTAGGTTGCTTCTATGTCCTGGTTATTGTAAACAGCACTGTGATGACTATTGGGGTGCACATGTCTCTTTCAATTCTTGTTTCCTCAGTGTGTCTGCCCAGTAGTGGGATTGCAGGGTCATATGTCAGTTCTATTTACAGTTTTTTAAGGAATCTCCACACTGTTTTCCATAGTGGCTGTACTAGTTTGCATTCCTGCCAACAGTGTAAGAGGGTTCCTTTTTCTCTGCACCCTCTCCAGCATTTACTGTTTGTGGACTTTTTGATAGCAGCCATTCTGACCAGCGTGAGATGGTACCGCATTGGGGTTTTGATTTGTATTTCTCTGATAATTAGTGATGTTGAGAATCTTTTAATGTGTTTGTTAGCCATTTGTACCATACCAAACCAAAGAGGAGGAGATAGGGAGTCTACCTGAAAAATAATTTGGAAAAATGATAGTAAAAATTATCCAAATTTTTGAAAACAAAATGGAGTTACAGATAAATGGTCTGGAGAAAAGGATTGAGAAGATGTAAGAAAAGTTTAACAAGGACCTAGAAGAAATAAAAAAGAGTCAATCAATAATGAATAATGCAATAACTGAGATCAAAAGCACTCTGGAGGGAACCAACAGTAGAATAACTGGGGCAGAAGATAGGATAAGTGAGGTGGAAGATAGAATGGTGGAAATAAATGAAGCAGAGAGGAGAAAAGAAAAAAGAATTAAAAGAAATGAGGACAACCTCAGAGACCTCTGGGACAACGTTAAATGCCCCAACATTTGAATCAGAGGAGTTCCAGAATAAGAAGACAAAAAGAAAGGCCATGAGAAAATACTTGAGGAGATAATAGTTGAAAACTTCCCTAAATTGGGGATGGAAATAGCCACCCAAGTCCAAGAAACCCAGAGAGTCCCAAACAGGATAAACCCAAGGTGAAACACCCCAAGACACATATTACTCAAATTAACGAAGATCAAACACAAAGAACAAATATTAAAAACAGCAAGGAAAAAACAACAAATAACTTACAAGGGGATTCCCATAAGAATAACAGCTGATCTTTCAATAGAAACTCTTCAAGCCAGAAGGCAATGGCAGAACAAACTTAAAGTGATAAAAGAGAAAAACCGACAACCCAGATTACTGTTCCCAGCAAGGATCTCATTCAAATATGAAGGAGAAATCAAAAGCTTTACCGACAAGCAAAAGCTCAGAGAATTCTGCATCACCAAACCAGCTCTTCAAAAAATGCTAAAGGTAAGTTTTTAATTTAAGTTTCTTTTACTGGGTTTGTTTTACTTTTTACCAATTTAAGATTACTTTTCATGATAATTTGTAGAATGATACATTATAAATAAGGAGTATATTGCTTTATGTTTCTAATGCAATACTTTGTATTACTTAAGAAGCATACAAAGCAATAAACTATCTTCTCTTGCTTTCAGAATTTACACATAAAAAATAAAAGATAGTGTTATAAATCATATGTCAAAGGATATTAGATAATGAAACTTAGAGGCAAATGACATTAGGCATTTGGTTACAACAGCATGTACTCACTCAGGTCCCGGTCAGTTGATTTTTAAGTAGGAAACGGAAATCTAGGGCACAAATCCCCCATTCTGAGGGCTCATCAGAGTCATTATGCAGCTGCTGCCCATATGAGAGAAAAATCCTTCCTGGAATTACTTGAGATTGGCAACAGTTGGTATGATTAAGGAAGAATCAATTTTCCTGTGAGCTCTCTACATAAACTTCTGTAAAATACTCTACCATCAGCTTAAAATGTGAATTCAGAAAGCATTTCTTTCTAAATGACATAAAAATTATATATACATTTTGTATATACATTTTTTTCTACTTGTGAATTAGATAGAAAATACAAACCTATATTTTCCTACCTAAAAATCTACTGATCAGCAATAGCATGATGCAGAAAATTATCTATGGGATATTTTTTCAATCTTTTTATTTAATCAAAATGATGAAAATTTATTTATCTCATAATATGAGTTTTTAAAACATTTTTATCTTTCTAAAATTTGTTTTCAGAGTGATTTCAGGAATTTAAGACTGTAGACATTTTCACTTCTTAGGACTGTAAGGGTTCTCTTTAGTAATGGTAGCTTATGCTCCACGACTATGCTATGTTCTTGTGACTTGTAGATTACTTACATATTTCAAAACTTTTCAAGGAATTCTATGAAGATAATTTGCACAATTAGAAAACACATGTATAACCCTTTAGAAAAAATACTTCTGAATCTTATATGGTTTCTCTAATACATAAAATATATTTCTATACAAGTTTATCTTTTGATATGATATTGCATTATGCAATATTGTATTTTGCATAAATATATTTGTGAAAATTCTTTAGATTGTATTATCTAGCATATGTAGACTTTATTGCTTTTTCCTTGCAACTTTTGATTTATATAGAAATACTGAATTAATAAAAGAGAAAACAGAGATTTTTTCATTTACTTATAAACATGTGTACAATAATTTAGACTAAAAGGATAATTCCATGCATGATAATTCTACTTCTCTATAGGAAATATATCTCATCATGACATATTAATGTGTAGTACAATGGAGAAGAAAAAGAAAGAGATTGGGCAATTAATATATTACTTTAAAAGATTTAATTACATATTTTACATCATTTAAATTTGTGATTCTATTTTGGTGAATGTAGTATAATCTGTAAAAATGCTTAAACACTTACTATTTTTCATTGAGAAACAGAAAGATTAAATTCATCTCTGTTGGTAATAATATGAATAATAGAAAATTAGTTTAAGTTTAGTCACTCAGTTGTGTTCCACTCTTTGTGACCCCATGGACTANTTTATTATGAGGCTATTTAAGTTATTTACATCTCTTTTAAATAGTTTAGGTACAATATTCAATGATTTCTAGTAGCAGGGGTCTATATCTGTCTCTTATACACATCTGGTAATAATATGAATAATAGAAAATTAGTTTAAGTTTAGTCACTCAGTTGTGTTCCACTCTTTGTGACCCCATGGACTATAGCCCACCAATTTCCTTTGTCCATGGGATTTTCCAGGCAAGAATACTGGAGTGGGTGGCCATTTCCTTCTAAGCAAGGTATTATTTTAGCTATACTGTACAAAAATTCAGCTCATACTCTTTTGCATACCCAATCTTGAGATAGCACGTTATTTATAAATATTTAATTATATATAACTATATACTTAGAATCTCTGATTTTTTTTTTTTTTTTTTTAGTAAATTAATGTACAAACGAATGTTTAAAGATTCCTTGTCTTCTCATGGAAACTCTTTCTCACTTGGGTTCAGTAAAATAAAAAAATCCTGCTTTTCCTGACTCAATGATTATTCCTTCATTATTTCAACTTATTTCCTTGGTCTCTAAATGCAATAGTATCTTATTTTCTTCTTTCTCTTCTCTCGCTTTCTCTCTTTCTCTCTCAGTATCATCATTTAGTATTAGAGCTTCCAATAACTTTTATTTTTTTCCAATAACTTTTATATTTCCATTGCAGTCATAATAACTAATTCCATATTTTATATTAAACTCTATTGAAATAAGTAACTTCATGTACACACAGACCTACTGGTCTTACCTGCAGCTTTAATCCTTTCACAATCTTGTCAAAAATTTAGTATTAGAGCTTCCAATAACTTTTATTTTTTTCCAATAACTTTTATATTTCCATTGCAGTCATAATAACTAATTCCATATTTTATATTAAACTTTATTGAAATAAGTAACTTCATGTACACACAGACCTACTGGTCTTACCTGCAGCTTTAATCCTTTCACAATCTTGTCAAAAATATATAAGTGGATACATTTCCCTTCTCTCAGCTAAATGCTGATATCTGAGATACTGCCTTGACTTCTCTCAACTCATATCCCATTACCAGCACATCTGAAAGTACTGTCAGTTGTATCTTCTTCAAAACATTTCAACAGTCTGAGTACATGTCTTTGTCTCACTGTTTCAAGCCATGATCATCTCTTATCTGGAGTGCTGCAGTTGCCCTCTATGTTGTCTTTGCTTCTGCACTTGCCTCTTTTGTTTTCCACTTGGTACACGACAGCAAGAGTAATCCTGTTAAACTACAAGACAGTTCAAGGCATTAATTTGCTCAAACCCTCTAATGACTTTTCAGTTCTCTCAGAGTATAAGCCAAAGCCTTCCCAAGGGCTTACAAATTCCCTTCCCTTTCTTGAGTCATCCCCTGTTAGTCTCCCTTTATATTATTCTGATTGAGATAACTGAGCTCTTTGCTGTTCCTTTTACTGAGATGGTATGCCCTTGCTTCAAGGCTTTTCACTTAAATATTAGGCTACCAAAAAAAAAGTTCCCCAAATATAAGTATAACTAACCTCTTTCAGGTTTTCACTTGAGTTTTAACCTCTCAGAGATACCCTTACTAATCATCCTATTGAAAATGAAACAAAAATCTCTTTCCCAGCCCATATATCCCTATGAGCAATTGTAGCATTTCTCATGATGTACTCTGCATAGAAGTTAAATAAGCAGGGTGACAATATACAGCCTTGATGTAGGAGGGGTAAAATCGCATTTAGAATCAAATCCCAGACCTGCCAGAGACACTCAGAGGGCTCAAACGAAACCTCGTGCACACCAGGATCCAGAGGCTCCACGGAGACTGAGCCAGACCTGCCTTTGAGTGTTTGGGTCAGCAGTGGCCTGCCACCGTGCAGGGGCTCTGGCTGCAGCAGATCTGGGCCACGCAGCATTACCCACCATAGAGCTACCAAGCAGACAACCCACAAACTGAAGAATAATTATACCAAAGAAATTCTCACTCTGTTAAGAACGTTCTAGGACCCACAACTGATTTCCCAACCTGGGGATCCTGCAAAGGGACTGAGGGCCCCCAGTGAATTTGACTTTGGAGGCCAGTGGGATTTGATTATAGAACTTCCACAGGACTGATGAAAAAAGCCCATGGAGGGCACAAATAAAACCTTGTGCACACCAGGAGAAAGGAGCAGTGTCCTCACAAGAGACTGAGTCAGACTTGTCTGTGAGTGTCCAGGAGTCTCTAGTGGAGGCATGGGTTTGGCCTCAGGCCAATAAACAGCGAGGGAACACAGACCCATCCATCCACAGAAAATTGGATTAAAGATTTACTGAGCATGACCTCACCCATCAGAACAAGACCCAGTTTCCCCCAGTCAGTCTCTGGCATCCTGAAGCTTCCATAAGCCTCTTATCCTTATTCTCAGAGGGCAGACAGAATGAAAACCACACAGAAAACTAACCAAACTAATCACATGGACCACAGCCTTGTCTAACTCAATGAAATTATGAGCCAGGCCATGGAGGGCCACCCAAGACGGACAGGTCACGGTGGAGAGTTCTGACAAAACGTGGTCCACTGGAGAAGGGAATGGCAAACCACTTCAGTATTCTTGCCTTGAGAACCCCATGAACAGTATGAAAAGGCAAAAAGATAGGACACTGAAAGATGAACTCTCCAGGTTGGTAGATGTCCAATATGCTACTGGAGAAGAGTGGAGAAATAACACCAGAAAGAATGCAGAGATGAAGCCAAATCAAAAAACAATGCCCAGCTGTGGATATGACTGGTGATGAAAGTAAAGTCCAATGCTGTAAATAGCAATATTGCATAGGAACCTGGAATGTTAGGTCCATGAGTCAAGGTAAATAGGAAAAGGTCAAACAGGAGATGGCAAGAGTGAACATTGACATTTTAGGAATCAGTGAACTAAAATGGAATTTACCATCTAGGCCCTGTTAAATTTGCTTTGCTAGAAAATGTCATATGAAATCTCAGATTAAAGATTTAAAAGCCTCTTGAGGCTAGGAAGCCAAGCCAAGAACTTGCTATGAGGTTTCGCCAGCAGAATCTATGCATCTGAGGTAAATCTTCTCTTCTCAATAGCCCAGAAATAACCTAATGTATATAGCACAGGGAACTCTACTCAATATTCTGTAATAACCTATATGGGAAAAGAATTTGAAAAAGAATGAATATACACATAAATATAAATAACTGATTTACTTTGCTGTACACCTGACACTAATACAACACTGTAAATTAATTACACTCCAATAAAAAAACTTTTTTAACTTAGCAATTAAAAAAAAAATCTTTGAAATATCTTAAGTCTCCTGAGCTTGCCAGGAAGTAAGTTCCTTGGCCACTTGTTAGGCAGAAAACACTGTAGCCAGGTAACAGGCTATTTTTCTCAAGAAGGCTTTATAAGCATTGCTCTATAAAGTCAATCTTAGTTCCTTACAAGTTCCTGGTCATACCGACTAAATGGCCATCATTCTCAGGCAAGGTCTCAGTTGTATAACCAATGCTTTCAATTATGTTCTTGTAACAAGACAGATTATTTCTGAACCTATGAAAATAACTATATTGCTGTTAAAATAAGAATACTCAATAACAGCTTTCAAGTTCTAGAGAGTCAAACAGGAAGAAAGAGACCATTTACAAATGCTTTGTTTCAAAAATCAGAGTCTACTAAATTGTCATAAGCTACAGATAATTTAGGAGAAAAGAGAAGGTATTCCTTATATATCATAAAATATTACATCAAAACATTAACAATACTCCAAATAAACATTACAATCACCTCTCATCTTAGTTCATTTAATCCTATGTAATTAACACTTACACTACTTGATCTAGGGTTACCAGTCTCATATGCCCTCAGCTTCTTGACTGGAGTTCTGGAAATCCTGACTCAGTCTACTGGTATGGTGTCAAAGTTGTTTAAGCAATGTTACCAGAAGTCTGTACCCAATACTACCTGGCATCATCTTTTTCCACAAAGCACTGAGACAGTCCTTTGATGCAGTATTCAGGCCTGTAGCTGATATTAAGAGTTTTCAGGGAAGCATGAAAGAAAAACAAAAAATATTTGTATATGACACATTTAAAATGGTTATAGTTAAATTATTACAAATAACTTTCCAAAATAAAAGATCAGATGAGTGTTCTTAAGAATAGGGCAACTGACAAAGAAATTTGGTTGTTTCTGTGGTATGAAAAATAAAATCAATCCAGAAAAAATATTTTGGATAAAATATCTATAAACATAATGATTAACCTATTTTCAAAGAAGACTGAATACTACATTTAAATTTGTGAAAATGACTAAACATAATCTTTGTAAGAAAAAAACTTAAGAATACATGATAGTTCTGAGATGTAAGATACCATAAACACCCCAAGCATGGAGTTAGCAAATAAAAGGTCAGACAGTAAAGAATCTGCCTGCAATGTGGAAGACCTGGTTTCCATCCCTGAGTCAGGAAGATCCCCTGAAGGAGGGCATGGCAACCCACTCCAGTACTCTTGCATGGAGAATCCACATGGACAGAGGAGCCTAGCAGGCTATATAGTCCATGGGGCTGCGCAGAGCAGCATATCAAGTAAAAGGATTTCAAAAGTCCAGAGTAGGTCCTAATCATCGTATGAAAGATTGCATCATCTTTTACCTCACAAAACTCATCAGTAAGTGATGTGAGTTCCCAATTGAAAACCACTTACCTAGAAGATATCAGATCCAAATGAAAGTTGTGGCCAATATTTTTTAATAACTGAAATTAGGACTAATAATAGTATATTTCTGTTGTCTAATATCAAGGAAAACCTGTAATATCAGAACTCTGATAAACAGAAACATCATAGACAGGGAGGGCATTGCCAATTCTCTTTGAACTTCTCACACAGCATACAATTTCTAAAACATCTGTATTAATAACATTTTACCATACAAATCTAATTTAAGGAAAGCTAAGCATCTCTTGTGATTTGGTAAGTTTCATTCAGCAACTCTACATCAAAAATGAAGTCTCTGAGGATTCAAAATAAACAAGACACAATCTCTGTCTCCAGAAATCCTGGCATTACAGTTTATCATAGAAAATACACAGAGTCATGAAAGCACAGAGTAGCTTTTCTGTGCCCAAGCTGGGGAAGAATGAGGAGAGTGAGAAAAGGGAGGCAGATGAAGGGTTACATGTGGCTCTTGGAGAAATAATCCCCAAACTCAGTGGTTTGAAGAATGAACAGGAGATAAAGAATCTGTGAGACTTTTAAAAGAGCTAGTAGAGTAAATAGATAGGAAGGTAATGAAGCTATTGACAAGAGAAGCAGCAAGATCCTTGAAGATATAGAAATCAAGAGAACAGATCAAGAACACTGAAACACAAGAGGGAATTTCAACTAGACAAAATAAAGTTTTCTCAATAGTGACACAAGAGGGAATTTAAACTAGACAAAACAGAATATTCTCAATAGTGAGATCTGCTGCTGAGTATGAATCATTGTGATTCATATAGGAATTAGAGTGTTTGAAGATGCCTATATTTGAAATAGTTGCCAATGAAAACAGGAAAGAAAAAGAAAACTGTCCATATAAAAAGGTCTTTCCATTGGCACTCATTCCCTGAATAATACTGAAGATAAAATATTTCTGGAGGTACCAATCAGTACAACATAAACCCTTTTCTAGCAGGGTCAAAGAGCCATGGTGCTGGGGTGGAGAAGGCAGACTGTGATTGAATACGGAAAGACCTAAGATCTGGAGTGGACTCAAGGATCACCAAACTAAGGAGGAATCAAAGGAGGGGAGGATTTGGTGCAGTTAACAGTAGAGTGGTGGGATACCCTGAGATAACTTAGGGAGAGGACCACTTCAGCTCTTAATCTTAACCTAAAACATGACAAACAAGTCTCTGTATTACACAACCTCATTCTCACATCAACACTGTGAGGTAAAGTGGCATATTTCAGAAACTGCAGAATCCTAGATGTTGTAGAGAAAAATATTCTTCCTAAAATTTTTTATCACACAAACTCTTAAACCAACATAGATTAGAGGCTATTTTGGTAATTAACTGATTTTATTGCAATTCCATAGTATGGATGGATCTGTTCTCACAGTAAACTTTTTTGTAGCTAATGATTAGGATAGTTTACTCAAACAAGCTTTTTAAAGTTTATTGAGTCCAACAACTGATGAACGGATAAATAAACAATGTGGTATAACCAAGCAATAGAATGCTATTTGATAATCAAAAAGAAAGAAGTACTGATATACTACAATAAAATCACTGCAGATAGTGGTTGCAGCCATGAAACTAAAAGACACTTACTCCTTGGAAGGAAAGTTATGACTAACCTAGACAACATATTAAAAAGCAGAGTCATTACTTTGCCAACAAAAGTCCGTATAGTCAAGGCTATGGTTTTTCCAGTGGTCATGTATGGATTTGACTGTTTGAGTGTGAAGAAGGCTGAGCGCTGAAGAATTGATGCTTTTGAACTGTGGTGTTGGGGAAGACTCTTGAGAGTCCCTTGGACTGCAAGGAGATCCAACCAGTCCATCCTAAAGGAGATCAGTCGTGGGTTGTTCACAGGAAGGACTGATGTTTAAGCTGAAACCCATACTTTGGCCACCTGATGCAAAAAGCTGACTCGCTGGAAAAGACCCTGATGCTGGGAGGGATTGGGCGCAGGAGGAGAAGGGGATGACAGAGGATGAGATGGTTGGATGGCATCACTGACTCAATGAACATGGGTTTGGGTGGACTCCAGAAGTTGGTAATGGACAGGGAGGCCTGGCGTGCTGTGATTCATGGGGTCGCAAANCAAAAAGCTGACTCGCTGGAAAAGACCCTGATGCTGGGAGGGATTGGGCGCAGGAGGAGAAGGGGATGACAGAGGATGAGATGGTTGGATGGCATCACTGACTCAATGAACATGGGTTTGGGTGGACTCCAGAAGTTGGTAATGGACAGGGAGGCCTGGCGTGCTGTGATTCATGGGGTCGCAAAGAGTCGGACACAACTGGGTGACTGAACTGAACAACATGGATAACTTTTTTTTTAATTGCCTGCTAAGTTAAGAAGCCAGACACAAAAGCAACATATTGTACAATTCCATTTATACAAAGTGTCCTGAATAGGCAAATTTGCTGAGACACAAGTAGATTAGCTGTCTTTAGGACTGGAGCAAAGAGGGAAGGGGATGGGAAGTGACAAGTGATGGGTTCAGAGCTTCTTTTAGGGCAGAAGAAAAGGTTCTAAAAGTAGATTGTGGTGATGATTGCACAACCCAGTGAATATACTAAAAAAAATACTGAATTGTATACTTTCAATGTTTTAATCATATGAAACGTGAATTATATGTCAATAAAGCTGTTTTAAAATTTTATTCAATCAACATTCAAGAGAATGAAAATGTACTAACAACTAAGAAACATAGTTACTAACAGTTTAAGAACATGCAATGAAATATTACAGAACCTGTATCTTCTATTAAAAATAATTATTATTAATCATACCATGAAAAGATGGTAAATCCATTCTATCAGTTCAGTTCTGTTCAGTCGCTCAGTTGTGTCCAACTCTTTGCGACCCCATGAATCACAGCAAGCCAGGCCTATACCTAAACTGATTTANTCTATTAAAAATAATTATTATTAATCATACCATGAAAAGATGGTAAATCCATTCTATCAGTTCAGTTCTGTTCAGTCGCTCAGTTGTGTCCAACTCTTTGCGACCCCATGAATCACAGCAAGCCAGGCCTATACCTAAACTGATTTAGAAAGATTATTTTTTACTTATTTATTTTTGCTGTGCTGAGTCTTTGTTGCTGTGCAGACTTTTCCCTCGTTGTGGTGAGCAGAAGTTACTCTTCATTGAGGTACACAGCTTCTTATTGCGGTGGCTTCTCTTGTTGAAGAGCATAGGCTCTAGGCACATGGGTTTCAGTAGTTCAGCACATGGACTCAGTAGTTGCAGCACACAGGTTTAGTTGCTCCATGGCGTGTGGAATCTTCCCAGACCAAGGATTGAACCCGTGTCCCCTGCATTGCCAGGCGTATTCCTATCCACTGTACCATCAGGGAAATCCAGGAAGATTATTTTTAAAATACTATGGTATTTTTACATAATACAGTCTGGTCGTGGAGATTGCCATACAATGTATTTCATGGTGCTTGTACTTCAATAATTGAAGTGATTAAAAACCAATTGTATTGAATTTTGCTCTAATACTAAATATAATATTTAGTGCTCTGAAATACTAATACTTTAATGTGACACTAATACTCTAGCCTCTGTTAGAAACAAACTCATAAAATTTTACAGTTATTGCTTATTTTAATTATAAAATACTGCTGAATCATTCATCAGACTTAAAATTCAGCATGGACTCTAACCAGTAACTTCAAAATGTCATTTGGAGAGATCATCTCTTTATTTCCTCAGGGCATTTTACTACTACATCCTAAGTTTCCACTCAACCTTATATTCTTTGTAACAGTCTCACTTTTTAATGCATTTATTCATTCATCAAATTTTTACTGAGCAGCTCTTACATGACAGGTGGTGAAAATATGCAACAGACACTACCTCTAGAAGGTAAGAGTCCAGGAAAAATGAATAATTAAAATAGTGAAGGCACTGTGGGAGCACATAGCAGGGAGACCTCAACAGACAGAGGAGTCAGGCTAAGGCATTTTAAAGAAAGACATCTCAGAGTTGAGGCTTGAATAATGAACAGAAGTAGTGAAGCACTAAGTAGGGTAGTTCAAAGGAAAAAAGTATATGAAAATGGTCAGAAATGAAGGATACCATCAAGCTTCTTAAAACCGAAAATTTCCAAAGTCCTTATAATCATGATTCCTGCAAGCTTTAGCTATTATTTCCAAATTCTTGACATTTTTCTCTATTGAAAAATATCTATCTCAAAGCAATAATCAGATCTGTTATCTAGCAATCAGTATGCATGGGACTTCTCTTGGTCAAGAGCTTCTAGGTACACCTGGGTCAAGGCCAGAGGTGTAAGAGCAACACTTTTAAAAACTCATTTTGTGGGGAGTAGAGGCAAGCTGCTGGAGTACGGGAATGTAGAGCTTGTGTCTCCTTGCAGGTGCATCAGGAGCACACAGGTGCAGTTCTCTTAGAGTGCCTGTTGGACACTGGTGGAGGACCTCCAACACTCCAACACTAGGGTGTATGGTAGGGATCCCCACACAACTAGGTAGGATGTTGTGGGGAAAGGAAAGGGGGAAGGAGAGTGAAAGCAGGATAAAGCCAGCACTCCTGAGGAAGACGTAGGGGAGGAGAAGTTCCCACACTTGGGGAGGGCAGGCCCACTCACAGTGAAGGTATCAACAGGGGCAGAGGGCGACCCTCAGAGGACCAGGGGATCAGAGGGGAGCACAGTAGCTGGTGTGTGAAGGGCAGAGTGGAGTGAGAGCTACATACATGGTATGTGCCACAGCTTTGAGTGCCCCAGCCAGATTTGTGGGTTTCCTGGTGAGGAGGGAGGCTGGGTGCTGGACAGTGGGGTTTGGAGGGTGGACCCAGGGAGGGGACAACAGTTATTGGTGGGGAAGGAGCCTGGGGAAGTGAGAAGGAGAGGCTCCACAGCTGGGAGGATTGGAGGGGGAGCCTGGGCCACCTTAGAGGCAAGGTCAATTTTCAAGTGAGAAGCAAGGGGCAGGGCCACCATTCCCCACTGGCCCAGCCTCCATGGGCAAATGCAGGGACACACCCCTAAGCAGGATCAGCCACCACTCAAACCAGGGTCTGCCTTACCTGCTCAGGCCCTAGGGAGCCTAGTAGCATCCTGGGCCTGGGCCCCACTCCTGCCAAAGCCCCTTCTGATCACACGAGTCTTGGGCCTGAGCCCTGCCCTTGCCAGGGACTCCCAGGGCTGCACAGATCATGGTGGCCCACCTGCTGCCCCTGAGAGAGGCATGCCTCAGCCAAGGTCTCCTCTGCCTAGTGAACCCAAGCACTGACCCCTCCAAAGCCTCTTCCAATAGAGTCAGCTCCTGCAGACTTGCACATGGAAGCCTCTGCCCCAACTGACCTGTGCAGTGACATGTGCTCTGGATCAGCTTCAGCAGCAGATGTTGGTGAAAGGAACACACCACAGAAACAGGGCTCACACAGGGTCCAGAACCAACCTCCAGGTCTTGGAAGGCCTCTTGAAGATGTTGGAGTTGGATGTAGCTCACTGTGGGGTCAAGGACATGGATAGTAAAGGCACCAAGGAATTCTTTTTTTTTTTACTGTTGTGTTATTGCTGTTTCATTTTTATTTTTTTCTATTATATTTTTAATTCTTTTTTATTATTCTGCTCTTTCTTTGTTGTCTGTTTTTTTGTTGTTGTTGTTGTTGTTGGTGGTGGTGGTGGTGATGGTGGTGGTGGTGACAGTTTATTCTTTTGATATTTTGGTGTTATTTTGTTTCTTTTTTTTTTGCTTTTAATCTTCTTTTTAAATTTTTTTAGTTTTGTTTTTATCATTTTTGTGCACTTATCTTTTGTTCTCAGAGCTTTTCATTTAGTTTGCTTTTTATAGTATGTTTTATTTTTTGTTTTCTGTTTTGGTTACATTTGTTTTTATTATTGGTTTTGGCTCGTGGGCTCTCTTTGGGTGGTGTCTTCTTCGTGTTTTTTTTTTTTTTTTAACTTTCCTTGTTTGTTGCTTGTCTTTGTTTATTGGTTTATTTTTAGTGACTTGGATTTGTTTTTGCTATCTTCTAGTTATATTTGTCTGGTTACATTTGTCTGTTGGTTTTCTTTTCTTTATTATGTGTTTGTTTTTGTTTGTGTAGCTTTGTTTTTATTTGCCTTGGGCTTTGTTTGTCTCTTTTTAATTTTGCTTTTATTTTAAGAATTTTGTGGAAAATTCTTAAAGAGATGGTAATACTAGACCACCTGACCTGCTTCCTGAGAAATCTGTATGCAGGTCAGGAAGCAACAGCTAGAATTGGCCATGGAGCAACAGACTGGTTCCAAATAGGGAAAGGAGTATATCAAGGTTGTATATTTTCACCCTGCTTATTTAACGTATATGCAGAATACATCATGAGAAATGCTGGACTGGAAGAAACACAAGCTGGAATCAAGATTGCTGGGAGAAATATCAATAAGCTCAGATGCACAGGTGATACTGCCCTTATGGTAGAAATTGAAGAGGAACTAAAGAGCCTTTCGATGAAAGTGAAAGAGGAGAATGGAAAAGCTGCTTAAAACTCAACATTCAGAAAACTAAGATCATGGACTCTGGTCCCATCACTTCATGGCAAACAGAAGGGGAAACAGTGGAAACAGTGACAGACTTTATTTTTTTGGGCTCCAAAAATCACTGCAGACGGTGACTGCAGCCATGAAAAAGACACTTGCTCCTTGGAAGAAAAGCTATGACTAACCTAGATAGCATATTAAAAAGCAGAGATGTTAGTTTGCCAACAAAGGTCTAGTCAAAGCTATGGTTTTTCCAGCTGTCATGTATGGATTTGAGAGTTGGACTATAAAGCAAGCTGAGTGCCGAAGAATTGGAGAAGACTCTTGAGAGTCCCTTGGACTGCAAAGCAATCAAGCCTGTCAATCCTAAAGGAAATCAGTCCTGAATATTCACTGGAAAGACTGATGTTGAAGGTGAAACTGCAATACTTCGGCCATCTGATGTGAAGAACTGACTCATTTGAAAAGACCCTGATGCTGAGAAAGACTGAAGGCAGGAGAAGGGGATGACAGAAGATGATATGGTTGGATGGCATCACCAACTCGATGGACATGAGTTTCAGCAAGTTTCAGGAGTTGGTGATGGACAGCAAAGCCTGGTGTGCTGCAGTCCATGGGGTCACAAAGAGTTGGACATGACCGAGTGACTGAAATGAACTGACTTTTGTTTTTGCCACACCAGGCAGCTTGCAAAGTCTTGGTTCCCAGGCCAGTGGCCTGGCCTGAGCTGGTGGTGGGAGTTCCAAGTCCAAGACCACCAGAGAACGTAAGGCCCCAAGGAATATCAATCAGTGTGAGTTCTGCCTGAGGTTCTCATCTCAGTACCAAAACCCAGCTCCACTCAACTGCCTGCAAGCTCCAGTGCTGGATACCTCTGGCCAAACAACCAGTAAGCCAGGAACAACAAAAATGAGATGACAGAAATATGTTACAGGAGCAAGGTAAATATGTTAAAGGAGCAAGGTAAAAACCTATAAGATCAAATAAATGGAGAGGAAGTAGGCAATCTACCTAAAAAAGAATTCAGAGAAATTATAGTAAAGCTGATCCAAAATCTTGAAACTAGACTGGATTGAGAAAATGCAAGAAATGTTTTAAAAGGACATAGGAGAACTAAAGAAAAAACAGTGATAACACTACAATAACTGAAATGAAAAATTTACAAGGAGGAATCAATGGCAGAAAATCAAGGCAGAAGAATGAATAAGTGAGTTGGAAGATAGAATGGTGGAAATAACTGCCAAGGAGCAGAATAAAGAAGAATTAAAAGAAATGAGGACAGCCTCAGAGACATCTGAAAGTAAAAGTGGAAGTCACTCAGTCATGTCTGATTCTTTGCGACTCCATGGTCGCAATACAGTCCATGGAATTCTCCAAACCAGAATACTGGAGTTGGTAGCCTTTCCCTTCTCCAGGGGATCTTCCCAACCCAGGAATCAAACTCAGGTCTCTCACATTGCAGGCAGATTTTTTACCAGCTAAGCCACAAGGGAAGCCCCAAGGACAACATTAAATGCACCAACATTTGAACGATAGGGGTCCTAGAAGACTAGAAAGAGAAAGGGTCTTGAGAAAACATTTGAAGAGATTATAGTTACAAATTTCCCTGACATGGGAAACGAAAGAGCCACCCAAGCCCAGGAAGTACAGAGAGTCCCATACAGGATATATCCAAGGATAAACACGCTGAGATACATATTAATCAAACTAACAATAACTAAATTCAAGGAAAAAATGTTAAAAGCAGCAATGGAAAAGCACTAAAAACCTCGGGAACCCCATAAGGTTATTAAGTGATTAAGGGTCAAGAAGAGGCCAGAAGGGAGTGGTAGGGTATATTTAAAGTGATGAAAGAGAAAAACCTAGAACAAAGATTAATCTTCCCAGCAAGGATATCATTCAGATTCAATAGAGAAATCAAAAGATTTACACATAAACAAATGCTAAGACAATTCAACAGCACCAAACCAGCTTTTCAACAAACGCTAAAGGGACTTTTGGGGACAAAAGAGAAGAAAAAGACCTACAAAAACAAATTCAAATCAATTAAGAAAATGCTAATAGGAACATATATGTCAATAAGTACCTTGAATGTAAGTTAAATGCTCTAACCAAAAGCCATAGACTAGTTAAACAGACACAAAAATAAGATCCATATGTGTGCTGTTATTTAAGAGACCCATGTCAGACATAGGAACACATAAAGATTAAAAATGATGGTGTGGGAAAAGATATTCCATGTAAATGGAAATCAAAAGAAAGCTAGAGTAGCAATACTCATATCAGATAAAATAAACTTAAAAATACTGTTACAAGAGACAAGGAAGTACACTACATAACGATCAAGAAATCAATCCAAGAAGATATGACAATTATAAATACTGTGCACCCAACATAGGAGCGCCTCCTATACATAAGTATAGGAGCACATAAGACGTAATGTACATAAGACAAACGCTAACAGCCATAGAAGGGGAAATCAACAGTAACACAATAACAGTGGGAGACTTTAACATCCCACTTACACCAACGGACAGATCATTTAGACAGGAAATTAATAAGGAAACAAGAATTAAATGACACATTTGACTGGATAGACGTAACTGATGTTTATAGGACATTCCATCCAAAAGTAGCATAATACATTTTCTTTTCAATTGCACATGGAACATTCTCCAGGATAGATCACATCTTAGATCACCAACCAAGCCTCAATAAATTTAGAAATCAATCACATACCAAAAAAAAAAAAAACTGTAAAAAACACAAACACATGGAAACTAAACAATATGTTACTAAATAACCAAAAGATCACTGAAGAAATCAAAGAATACATAGAAACAAATGACAATGAAAATATGATGACCCAAAATCTATGTGATGCAGCAAAAGCATTTCTAAAGGGAAAGTTATAGCAATACAATCCCACCTCAAGAGACAAGAAAAATCTCAAATAAGCAACCTAAACTTACACCTAAATCAACTGGAGAAAGAAGAACAAACAAAACCTAAAGTTGGCAGAAGGAAATAAATCAGAAAAATCAGAGCAGAAATAAATGAAATAGAAATGAAGACACAATAGCTAAGGTCAATGAAACTAAAAGCTGATTCTTTCAGAAGATAAGCAAAATTAATAAAACTTTAGAGGAAGATTCATGAAGAAAAAAGGGAGAAGATTCAAACCAATAAAATTAGAAATGAAAAAAGAATTTACAACTGACACTTCAGAAATATAGAGAATCATAAGAGACTACTACAAGCAAGTACATGCCAATTAAATGGACAATCTGGAAGGAATGGGACACATTCTTAGAAAGGTACAACCTTCCACGACTGAACCAAGAAGAAATAGAAAATACGAGCAGAGCAGTGACAAGTAATAAAATTGAAATTGTGATTAAAAAATTTCCAACAAATTCAGAACCAGATGACTTCACAGGTAAATTCTATCAAACATTTAGAGAAGAGCTAACACTAAATCTTCTCAAACTCTTCAAAAATTTGCAGAGGAAGGAACATACCCAAGCCCATTCTACAAGCCCACCATCACCCTGACATCAAAACCAGATAAAGATATCACACACACAAAAAGAAAATTACAGACCAATATCACTGATGAACATACACACAAAAATTCTCAACAAAATACTAGCAAACAAAATCCAACAACACATTAAAAGGATCATATACCAAGATCAAGTGAAATATATCCCAGAGATGCAAGGACTTTTCAATATATACAAATCAATCAATCCAATACACCATATTAACAAATTGAAGGGAAAAAAATGTGATCATGTCAATACATGCAGAAAAAGCTTTTGATAAAATTCAACACCCATTTATGATTAAAAATTCTCTAGAAAGTAGACATTGAGGGAACCTACTTTTTTCATAGAATTATAACAAAAATTTTTACAATTTGGATGGAAACACGAAAGACTGCAAAAAGCCTCAACAATCTTGGGAATGAAAAATGGACCTGGAAGGGTCAAGCTCTCTGACTTCAGACTACATTATAAAGCTACAGTAATCAAGACAATATGGTCCTGGCACAAAACACAGAAATACAGATCAATGAAACAGGACAGAAAATCCAGAGATAAACCTATGCGTCCCTGGACACCTAATCTATGACAAAAGAGGCAAGAATACACAGGGGAGAAAAGACAGTCTCTTCAATAAGTAGTGCGTGGAAAACCGGACTGCTGCTGCTGCTAAGTCACTTCAGTCGTGTCCAATTCTGTGCGACCCCGTAGATGGCAGCTCACCAGGCTCCCCTTTTGGATGGAAACACGAAAGACTGCAAAAAGCCTCAACAATCTTGGGAATGAAAAATGGACCTGGAAGGGTCAAGCTCTCTGACTTCAGACTACATTATAAAGCTACAGTAATCAAGACAATATGGTCCTGGCACAAAACACAGAAATACAGATCAATGAAACAGGACAGAAAATCCAGAGATAAACCTATGCGTCCCTGGACACCTAATCTATGACAAAAGAGGCAAGAATACACAGGGGAGAAAAGACAGTCTCTTCAATAAGTAGTGCGTGGAAAACCGGACTGCTGCTGCTGCTAAGTCACTTCAGTCGTGTCCAATTCTGTGCGACCCCGTAGATGGCAGCTCACCAGGCTCCCCTGTCCCGGGGGTTCTCCAGGCAAGAACACTGGAGTGGGTTGCCATTTCCTTCTCCAATGCATGAAAGTGAAAAGTCAAAGTGAAGTCACTCAGTCGTGTCTGACTCAGCAATCCCATGGACTGCAGCCTACTAGACGCCTCTGTCCATGAGATTTTCCAGGCAAGAGTATTGGAGTGGGGTGCCATTGCCTTCTCCGGGAAAACTGGACAGCAACATGCAAAAGAATGAAATTGGAACTCTCCCTCACACCATACACAAAAATAAACTCAAAATGGATTAAACACCTAAATGCAAGTCCAGACACTATACAACTCTTAGAGAAAAACATAGGCAGAACACTCTGTGACATAAATCATAGCAAGATCTTTTTTGACCCAGCTCCCAGAGTGATGAAAATAAAAACCAAAATATATAAATTGACCTAGTTAGTTCAGCCGCTCAGTCGTGTCCAACTTTTTGCGACCCCATGAATCGCAGCACGCCAGGCCTACCTGTCCATCACCAACTCCTGGAGTTCACTCAGACTCACGTCCATCCAGTCAGTGATGCCATCCAGCCATCTCATCCTCTGTTGTCCCCTTCTCCTCCTGCCCCTAATCCCTCCCAGCATCAGAGTCTTTTCCAGTGAGTCAACTCTTCGTATGAGGTGGCCAAAGTACTGGAGTTTCAGCTTTAGCATCATTCCTTCCAAAGAAATCCCAGAGCTGATCTCCTTCAGAATGGACTGGTTGGATCTCCTTGCAGTCCAAGGGACTCTCAAGAGTCTTCTCCAACACCACAGTTCAAAAGCATCAATTTTTCGGCTCTCAGCCTTTTTCACAGTCCAACTCTCACATCCATACATGACCACAGGAAAAACCATAGCCTTGACTAGACAGATCTAATTAAACTTCAAAGCTTTTGCATAGCAAACCATAAACAAGATGAAAAGACAAAAGAGAAAACAAGAATGGGAGAAAATATCTGCAAAAACAACTGACAAGGGATTCAACTCCAAAATATACAAACAGCTTATGCAACTCAACCCTTGTCCAATCAAACATCTGTTTCCTAAATTACTGCAAAGTGAGTAATGCACTGTAAGCCTCCTAAATGGTCTTCACGATTCTACCCTTCTATTTATTTTTAATACTGCAGAGTGACACATATAAATACTTAAGTCAGATCATATAACTTTTCTAACCAATTTCTCCTATACTTGTCCCTACAATTTCTCCCTATCAGACTCTGTTTAAAAGCCAAAACTTTACAGTGGCCTACAAGACATACATGACTTGATCTGGTTAGCTCTTTTAACTTTTCCAACGTTTCTTCTTGCCAAGCATTCTGCTCCGATTACACTGGTCTCCTTACTCTTCCTTAAAAATATCAGTCATGTTTCTAATTTAAGGCTTTTCACTAGTTGTTCCTGCTACCTTTCCCTGATACTCTCATGATTTACCACTTTACCTTCATTTCTTTGATAAAATCTCATTTTAACAATCAGACCTTTATCCTAGCACTCCTTGTCCCCCTTAACTCCTTTATCTTATTTTTCCATAAACTTATTTTCTTCTAATATGAAACAATTTCTTTTTGTGTTTATTATTTTTTATATATTCCCACTAGAGGTAAGCCCCATAAGGACAGAGATCACTGTTTTGTTTATTGAAGCATCTCAAGTGCCTGGAAAAATGTCTTCCACATAAGAGGCACTAAATAAATATGGGTTGAATAAATACATAAATTATCTACTAACCTATACATACATACATACATATGTCCAGCTTAAAAATAGTTAAAAAAAAGCAAATAACTACTAACCACTCAGGTCAAGAAACAGAACCTTATTTGCACTCCTGAAAATCCTTATGTGGCCACCCAAACATGTCCTTCCCTGACATCATCCTTTTTTTCCACAATATAATTTTAATGCTTAGGATCTCTTAATAAAATATTGATGCATCTATAATCTTTAAAGGTTAGATACATCATAGCTGAGTCACTTGTTCCAGGTGTCTTTTTTAATGTTAAGAGTTTAAATCACCTTTCCAATCACCTTTAATGTTCTTTTAAGTGATTCCTGTATTTCAGCATGCTGTTAAAACAGATTATGAGGCTTCCCTAGTGCTCCAGGGGTTAAGAATCTGCCTGCCAATGCAGGGGACACAGGTTCAATCCCTGGTCCAGGAAGATCCCACATGCTAAGTGCATGCACAACAGCTACTGAAGCCCATGGTCTTGAACGCTTGCTCTGGAATGAAGGCTAGCACCCACTGTCTGCAACTAGAGAGAGCCTGCACACAGCAATGAAGACCCAGTGCAGCCAAAAATACATAACTCCTAAACATATGCACATGCAGATTGTGAAGTCCTATTTTCCGTTCAGTTCAGTCGCGCAGTCGTGCTGACTCTCTGCAACCCCATGTACTGCAGCACACCGGGCATCCCCGTCCATTGCCAATTCCAAGTTTACTCAAACTCATGTCTGTTGAGTCGGTGATGCCATCCAACCATCTCATCCTCTGTTGTCCCCTTCTCCTCCCACCTTCAATCTTTCCCAGCATCAGGGTCTTTTCAAATGAGTCAGTTCTTCGCATCAGGTGGCCAAAGTATTGGAGTTTCAGCTTCAACATCAGTCTTTCCAATGAATATTCAGGGCTGACTTCCTTTAGGATGGACTGGTTGGATTTCCTTGCAGTCCAAGAGACTCTCAAGAGTCTTCTCCAACACCATGGTTCAAAAGCATCAGTTCTTCAGTGCTCAGCTTTCTTTGCAGTCCAACTCTCACATCCATACATGCCTACTGGAAAAACCATAGCTTTGACTAGGCACAGCTTTGTTGGAAAGTAATGTCTCTGCATTTTAATATGTTACTCCCAGGGTTTCTGATTTAGGGCGTCTAAGAATTTTACTTCTAACAAGTGTCCTAGTGATATTAATGCTGCTGAATGAAGAATTATATTTTAGAACCACTGATCTCCATAAACAATACATTTTTTTAACTTTTCAAATTTATAGTGATAAAGTGTCATATAATGGACGAATTTTTCCTTTTCTACCTCCTGATCTACAGCAATATCTCCTTTTCATGTCTAATTGTATATCTTTGCTTTTTAACTTTTGCCATGGCCAAGATTTGTTTTCATGGCTCATCACATAAAAGTTTATGGGATATTTTCCTATCAAATATGTTTTATTACTATTTAATATCAGCTTTTTAATTTCTTTTTCCTTTAGGATGGACTGGTTGGATTTCCTTGCAGTCCAAGAGACTCTCAAGAGTCTTCTCCAACACCATGGTTCAAAAGCATCAGTTCTTCAGTGCTCAGCTTTCTTTGCAGTCCAACTCTCACATCCATACATGCCTACTGGAAAAACCATAGCTTTGACTAGGCACAGCTTTGTTGGAAAGTAATGTCTCTGCATTTTAATATGTTACTCCCAGGGTTTCTGATTTAGGGCGTCTAAGAATTTTACTTCTAACAAGTGTCCTAGTGATATTAATGCTGCTGAATGAAGAATTATATTTTAGAACCACTGATCTCCATAAACAATACATTTTTTTAACTTTTCAAATTTATAGTGATAAAGTGTCATATAATGGACGAATTTTTCCTTTTCTACCTCCTGATCTACAGCAATATCTCCTTTTCATGTCTAATTGTATATCTTTGCTTTTTAACTTTTGCCATGGCCAAGATTTGTTTTCATGGCTCATCACATAAAAGTTTATGGGATATTTTCCTATCAAATATGTTTTATTACTATTTAATATCAGCTTTTTAATTTCTTTATAAAGTTTTTTCTAATAAGTTAATAATGAGTGCATCAAAGTTGTATTACAAAGTTTCTGTAAGGGAAAAGCCAATTCTAATCTGGTCCCTTGGTAAAAAATGGCTAGAAGTAATTGCCTAAATAGTCCACACAAAAAAAAAATGATTGGTATAAACTCACTAGACTCAAATATGGCAGTCAGCTGAGTAGATTAAACTAACAATTAAATATACATATATATATATATATATATATATATATAGAGAGAGAGAGAGAGAGAGAGAGAGAGAGAGAGAGAGAGAGAGAGAGAGAGAGCGAAAAAAAGAAACACCCATGGCATCTGCAATTACATGGAGCAGCTTTAATTTCCTTTCTTTTCTCTCTCATTTTTAAAGTAAGTATGTGTGGTTTGTTCCCTAAGGCATTCTATAGCTTGATAGAATTAGTCCTGTTTTGAAAGAAAGGATCCTCTTAGCAATAAATGGAATGATTATCATCAGATAAAGAACATCAGGTGGCATACCAGAAGATGCATTAACTCTTTTGCCATATGCTGAAATTATCCTTTAAGAGTTTCTTCTTATACNGAGGCGTAGATGTGTATAAGAGACAGGTATGTGTGGTTTGTTCCCTAAGGCATTCTATAGCTTGATAGAATTAGTCCTGTTTTGAAAGAAAGGATCCTCTTAGCAATAAATGGAATGATTATCATCAGATAAAGAACATCAGGTGGCATACCAGAAGATGCATTAACTCTTTTGCCATATGCTGAAATTATCCTTTAAGAGTTTCTTCTTATACTGGACTTTCATCATTGATGAGATTATATCAATTTCAATTAAAAATAATTATTTGTTTGAATTACCTTAATTTTTCATCTTTTCAAAATCAGTTCAAACAGAGTTCTCTCTGCTGCCTCCCTTAAATGTACACATATTTATGGGTGTGTAAATTAGGGTTTCTTTTCCATTTTCACTCATCTGTGAAATAAAATATCAATATTAAACAAAAAATAACAGTGAGATTATCAATAACTGGCTTTGAGATCCCATTCATTCCTCCTTCCTTAGTTTCTTCATTCCTATTAATAAATACACAAGCATTTATTTCCATATATATATACTTTAATATATACAAACATTGTATTTATATATACATGTATGTGTAGAGAATTTTTCTTGAGGTAAAACTTTCATAAGTGGTGTTATTTGAAAAGTAAATATAATCTTACCAAAAGCAATTTGATTCTACCTATATCTTCTCAGTATTAGTCACCATTTTCTTCCTTTACTGAGTAAAAGAATGACCTGCTGCAGCTAGCAAAACATCAGTTTCCTGTCGTGGAACTTATTAGAATGAATTTTCCCATTTCCTTATGTCCAATCAGTCTGTTCATTGTCTGAGAGCTCACCTGATGACTAAAGATGTCAGTTGTTTCTCCCCAGGTTTTTCCAATAGCTTTGTGCTTTATTCCAGCTGCTGGTTTGCATTTGAAAACCAAATCAGCCTCAATATTTTTCATACTCTTTTTCATCTTGGGCTTTATGATAATGAGACTTTGGCTAAAGAAACCTCCATTCAGAGAATTCAAACAGATTTTAGCACCTGTTAGTAGGTATTAAAAATAATAATAACAAGTGCATCATTTAACTTTACCATTCTTTTTAATTTGCTTATCTATAATGAAAACCATTTTCTCCATCAAAAGTGCTCTAGAGAAAGAAGGCAATTCTTGTACATTTTATTTCTATTTTATTGTTGGACCTTCTGTGAATTTTTAGTTTCTTTTCTGTAAATCTCAATCTTTCCATCTAAAAAATGGGGAGAGAGGATAGGAGAGCAGTGTTTTGTTGAGTTATATAATAGACATTTCTAGAATAGTAAAAAAACCTCACAAATCTGTTTATAATACTATTTTCACAGTTGCAAATAACAAAAATTTGGATTCTAAGGAACAATGTGCAAGCCCAGTTTAGAACTTAAATACTAGGGGGAACAGGATATTGCATTTTTCAGATTCTTGGGTTTCTTTTTAACTTTTTACTGGGAGGGGTTTACTTGTTTTACAATGTTTCAGTCATTTCAGTTTAGTCCCTCAGTCATGTCCAGCTCTTTGCAATCCCATGGATTGCAGCACGCCAGGACTCCCTGTCCATCAGCAACTCCTCGAGTTTAGTCAAATTCATGTATATCTAGTCAGTGATGCCATCCAACAATCTCATCCCTTGTCATCCCCTTCTCCTTCTGCCTTAAATCTTTCCTAGCATCAGGGTCTTTTCAAATAAGTCACTTTTTTGCATCAGGTGGACAAGCTATTAGATTCAGCTTCAGCATCAGTCCTTCCAATGACTATTCATGATTGATTTCCTTTAGCTTGGATTGTTTGGATCTCCTTTCAGTGCAAGGGACACTCAAGAGTTCTCCAACACCACAGTTAGAAAGCATCAATTCTTCATGCTCAGCTTTCTTTATAGTCCAACTCTCAAATCCATACTTGACTACTTAAAAAACCATAGTTTTGACTAGAAAGACATTTGTTGGCAAAATAATGTCTTTGTTTTTTAATATGCTGTCTAAGTTGGTCATGATCTTTCTTCCAAGGAGCAAGTGTCTTTTAATTTCATGGCGGAAGTCACCAGTTTAGTTCAGTTCAGTTCAGTAGCTCAGTCATGTCAGACTCTTTGTGACACCATGAATTGCAGCACACCAGGCCTTCCTGTCCATCACCAACTCCCGGAGTTCACCCAAACTCATGTCCATCGAGTCGGTGATGCCATCCAGCCATCGTCCTCTGTCGTCCCCTTCTCCTCCTGCCCCCAATCCCTCTCAGCATCAGAGCCTTTTCCAATGAGTCAACTCTTCTCATGAGGTGGCCAAAGTATTAGAGTTTCAGCTTTAGCATCATTCCTTCCAAACAGCACCCGGGACTGATCTCCTTCAGAATGGACTGGTTGGATCTCCTTGCAGTCCAAGGGACTCTCAAGAGTCTTCTCCAACACCACAGTTCAAAAGCATCAATTCTTCAGAGCTCAGCTTTCTTCACAGTCCAACATTCATATCCATACATGACCACTGGAAAAACCATAGCTTTGACCAGATGAAACTTTGTTGGAAAAGTAATGTCCCTGCTTTTGAATATGCTATCTAGGTTGATCATAATTTTCCTTCCAAGGAGTAAGTGTCTTTTAATTTCATGGCTGCAGTCACCACCTACAGTGATTTTGGAGCCCCCCAAAATAAAGTCTGACACTGTTTCTACTGTTTTTCCATCTATTTCCCATGAAGTGATGGGACCAGATGCCATGATGCTCGTTTTCTGAATGTTGAGCATTAAGCCAACTTTTTCACTCTCCTCTTTCACATTCATCAAGAGGCTTTTTAGTTCCTCTTCACTTTCTTCCATAAGGGTAGTGTCATCTACATATCTGAGGTTATTGATATTTCTGCCGGCAAACTTGATTCCAGCTTGTGCTTCTTCCAGCCCAGTGTTTCNTTGTAGGTCTTCATAGAACCATTCAACTTCAGCTTCTGCAGTGTTACTGGTTGGGGCATAGACTTGGATAACTGTGATACTGAATGGTTTGCCTTGGAAACGAACAGAGATCATTATGTCGTTTTTGAGATTGCATCCAAGTACTGCATTTCAGACTCTTGTTGAACATGATGGCTACTCCATTTCTTCTGAGGCATTCCTGCCCACAGTAGTAAATTCACCCATTCCAGTCCATTTTAGTTCGCTGATTCCTAGAATGTCGACGTTCACCCTTGCCATCTCTTGTTTGATCACTTCCAATTTGCCTTGATTCATGGACCTGACATTCCAGGTTCCTATGCAATATCGCTCTTTACAGCATCAGACCTTGCTTCTATCAACAGTCACATCCACAGCTGGGTATTGTTTTTGCTTTGGCTCCATCCCTTCATTCTTTCTGAAGTTATTTCCCCACTGATCTCCAGTAGCATATTGGGCACCTACTGACCTGGGGAGTTCCTCTTTCAGTATCTTATCATTTTGCCTTTTCATACTGTTCATCAGGTTCTCAAGGCAAGAATACTGAAGTGGTTTGCCATTCTCTTCTCCAGCGGACCACATTCTGTCAGCCCTCTCCACCATGACCCGCCCACCTAGGGTAGCCCCCCAGGCATGGCTTAATTTCATTGAGTTAGACAAGGCTGTTGTTCTAGTGTGATTAGATTGACTAGTTTTCTGTGAGTATGGTTCAGTGTGTCTGCCCTCTGATGCCCTCTTGCAACACCTACCATCTTACTTGGGTTTCTCTTACCTTGGGCATGGAGTAATTCTTCATGGCTGCTCCAGCAAAGCGCAGCCACTTCTCCTTACTTTGGATGAGGCGTATCTCCTCACTGCTGCCCTTCTTGACCTTCAACGTGGAATAGCTCCTCTAGGCCCTCCTGTACCCACGCAGCCAGGGCTCCTTGGACGTGGGGTGGCTCCTCTCAGCCACCGCCCCTGACTTCAGACGTGGGTTAGCTCCTCTCTGCCGTTCCTGCGCTGTTGCAGCCTGGCACTCTCGGCCGCTGCCCCTGAGCTCGGACATGGGGTAACCCCTCTTGGCTGCCGCCCTTCGGGCATGGGGTCCTCCCGGCTTCTGCCTCTGACCTTGGATGTGGGGTAGCTCCTCTCAGCCGTGCTTAGTGCTCCAGTCACAGCCGCCTGCGCTTAGTGCACCGGTCGCAGAACAATGGACTGGTTCAAAACTGGGGAAGGAGTACATCAAAGCTGTATATTGTCACCTTGCTTATTTAACTTATATGCAGAGTAACTCATGCAAAATGTCAGACTGGATAAAGCACAAGCTGGAATCAAGATTGCCAGGAGAAACATCAATAACCTCATATATGCACATGATACCATTCCAATGGCAGACAGTGGTGAGGAACTAAAGAGCCTTTTGATGAGGGTGAAAGAAGAGAATGAAAAAGCTGGCTTAAAACTCAACATTCAATAAATGAAGATCATGGCATCCAGTCCCATCACTTCACAGCAAATAGATGGGGAAACAAGGGAAACAGTGACGGACTTTATATTTTGGGCTCCAAAATTACTGTGGATGGTGACTGCAGTCATGAAATTAAAACACTTGCTTCCTGGAAGAAAAGTTATGACAAACCTAGACAGTGTATTAAAAACCTGAGACATTAACATTACTTTGCCTGCAAAGGTCCGTCTAGTCAAAGCTATGGTTTTTCCAGTAGTCGTGTACAGGTGTGATAGCTGGACAGAAAAACGGCTGAGCACTGAAGAATGTGGTACTGGAGAAGACTCTTGAGAGTCCCTTGAACTGCAAGATTAAACAAGTCAATCCTAAAGGAAATCAGTCCTGAATATTCTTTGTAAGGACTGATGAAGAAGCTGAAACTCCAATTATTTGGCCACTCGATGCAAAGAGTCAACCCACTGGAAAAGACCTTGCTGCTGGGAAAGACTGAAGGCAGGAGAAGAAGGGGATGACAGAGGACAATATGGTTAGATGGCATCACTGACTCAACGGACATGAGTTCAGGCAACCTTCGGGAGAGGATGAAGGACAGGAAAGCCAGGCATGTTGCAGTACATGGGACCACAAAGAGTTGGACACAACTGAGTGACTGAACAACAACAACAATCTATGTAGCTGATGATTCAAGAAGACCCCCAATGAAATTAACAGTAACAAAGTAATAGTGGGAGACTTGAATACCCCACTCACTCCTATGGATAGATCAACTAAACAGAAAATTAGCAAGGAAACACAAACTTTAAATGATACGATGGACCAGTTAGACTTAATTGATATCTATAGGACATTTCACCCCAAATCAATGAATTTCACCTTTTTCTCAAGTGCACATGGAATCTTCTCCAGGATAGATCACATCCTGGGCCATAAATCTAGCCTTGGTAAATTTTAAAAAATTGAAATCATTTCAAGCATTTTTTCTGATCACAATGCAGTAAGATTAGATGTCAACTACAGGAAAAAAAACTATTAAAAATACAAACATATGGAGGCTAAACAACACACTTCTGAATAACCAACAAATCACAGAAGAAATTTTAAAAATCAAAATATGCATAGAAACAAATGACAAAGAAAACACGATAACCCAAAACCTATGAGATTCAGTAAAAGCAGTGCTAAGGGGAAGATTCATAGCAATACAAGCTTACCTCAAGAGACAAGAGAAATACCAAATAAATAACCTAACTCTATACCTAAGACAGTTAGAAAAAGAAGAAATGAATAACCCCAGGATTAGCAGAAGGAAAAAAATCACAAAAATTAGAGCAGAAATAAATGCAAAAGAAACAAAGGAGACCATAGCAAAAATCAACAAAGCTAAAAGCTGGTTCTTTGAGAAGACAAATAAAATAGACAAACTATTAGCCAGACTCATAAAGACAAAAAGGGAGAAGAATCAAATCAATAAAATTAGAAGTGAAAATGGAGAAATCACAACAGACAACACAGAAATGCAAATGATCATAAGAGACTGCTATCGGCAATGATATGCCAATAAAATGGACAACTTGGAAGAAATGGACAAATTCTTAGAAAAGTATAACTTTCCAAAACTGAACCAGGGTGAAATAGAAAATCTTAACAGACTCATTACAAGCACGGACATTGAAACTATAATCAGAAATCTTCCAACAAACAAAAGCCCAGGACAGAATTCACAGCTGAATTCTACCAAAAATTTAGAGAAGACCTAACACCTATCCTGCTGCTGCTGCTGCTGCTAGGTCACTTCAGTCGTGTCCGACTCTGTGTGACCCCATAGACGGCAGCCCACCAGGCTCCCCCATCCCTGGGATTCTCCAGGCAAGAATACTGGAGTGGCTTGCCATTTCCTTCTTCAATGCATCAAAGAGAAAAGTGAAAGTGAAGTTGCTCAGTCTGTCCGACTGTTAGCGACCCATGGACTGCAGCCCACCAGGCTACTCCATCCATTGGATTTTCCAGGCAAGAGTACTGGGGTGGGGTGCCATTGCCTTCCCCGAACACCTATCCTACTCAAACTAAATTGCAGAGGAAGGTAAGCTTTCAAAGTCATTCTATGAGGCCAACATCACCCTAATACCAAAACCAGACAAAAATGCCACACAAAAAAGAAAACTACAGGCCAATATCACTGATGAACATAGATGCAAAAGTCTTTAACAAAATTCTAGCAATCAGAATCCAACAACATATTAAAAAGACCATATATCATGACCAAGTGGGGTTTATCCCAGGGATGCAAGGATTCTTCAATATTCACAAAACAATCAATATGATACACCACATTAACAAATTGAATGATAAAAACCATATGAGTATCTCAATAGATGCAGAGAAAGCCTTTGACAAAGTTCAACATCCATTTGTGATTAAAAAAAAAAAAAACCTCCAGAAAGCAGGCACAGAAGGAACATATCTCAACATAATTAAAGCCATATATGATAAACCCACAGCAAACATTCTCCTCAATGGTGAAAAATTGAAAGCATGTCCCCTAAAGTCAGGAATAGAAAATCTTAACAGACTCATTACAAGCACGGACATTGAAACTATAATCAGAAATAGTTTCTGATTATAGTTGTGCCCACTCTCACCACTACTATTCAACATAGTTTTGGAAGTTTTGGCCACAGCAATCAGAGAAGAAAAAGAAATAAAAGGAATCCAGATTAGAAAAGAAGTAAAACTCTCACTGTTTGCAGATGACATGATCCTCTACATAGAAAACCCTAAAGACTTCACCAGAAAATTACTAGAGCTAATCAATGAATATAGTAAAGTTTCAGGATATAAAATTAATACACAGAAATCCCTTGCATTCCTATACACTAACAATAAGAAAACAGAAAGAGAAATTAAGGAAACAGTTCCATTCACCATTGCAATGAAAAGAATAAAATACTTAGGAATAAATCTACCTAAAGAAACAAAAGACCTATATATAGAAAACTGTAAAACATTGATGAAAGAAATAAAAGATGACACAAATAGATGGAGAAATATACCATGTTCATGGATCAGAAGAATCAATATAGTGAAAATGAGTATACTACCCAAAGCAATCTACAGATTCAATGCAATCCCTATCAAGCTACCAATAGTATTTTTCAGAGAACTAGAACAAATAATTTCACAATTTGTATGGAAATACAAAAAACCTCGAATAGCCAAAGCAATCTTGAGAAAGAAGAACGGAACTGGAAGAATCAGCCTGCCTGACTTCAGGCTATACTACAAAGCTACAGTCAGCAAGAGAGTACGGAATTGGCACAAAGACAGAAATATAAATCAATGGAAGAAAACAGAAAGCCCAGAGATAAATCCACGCACCTATGGACAACAAAGGAGGCAAGAATATACAATGGAGAAAAGACAATCTCTTTAATAAATGGTGCTGGGAAAACTAGTCAACCATTTGTAAAGAATGAAACTAGAACACTTTCTAGCACCATACACAAGAAATAAACTAAAAATGGATTAAAGATCTAAATGTAAGACCAGAAACTATAAAACTCCTAGAGGAAAACATAGGCAAAACACTCTCTGACATAAATCACAGCAGAATCCTCTATGACCTACCTCCCAGAATGGAAATAAAAGCAAAAATAAACAAATGGGACCTAATTAAACTTAAAAGCTTTTGCACAACAAAGGAAACTATAAGCAAGGTGAAAAGACAGCCTTCAAAATGGGAGAAAATAATAGCAAAGCAATTGATAAAGAATTAGTCTCAAAAATATACAAGCAGCTCCTGAAGCTCAATTCCAGAAAAATAAATGACCCAATCAAAAAATTGGCCAAAGAACTAAATACACACTTCTCCAAAGAAGACATACAGATGGCTAACAAACACACGAAAAGATGCCTATCACTCATTATCAGAGAAATGCAAATCAAAACCACAATGAGGTACTTTCTCATGCCAGTCAGAATGGCTGCTATCAAAAAGTCTACAAATAATAAATGCTGGAGAGGATGTGGAGAAAAGGGAACCCTCTTACACTGCTGGTGGGAATGCAAACTAGTATTATGCCACTATGGAGAACAGTGTGGAGATTCCTTAAAAAACTGGAAATAAAACTGCCATACGAATCAGTGTGTATACTGGGCATACACACCGAGGAAACCAGAATTGAGAGAGACACGTGTACCCCAGTGTTCATCACAGCATTGTTTACAATAGCCAGGACATGGAAGCAATCTGGATGTCCACTGGCAGATGAATGGATAAGAAAGCAGTGGTACATATACACAACGGAATATTACTCAGTTATTAAAAAGAATGCTTTTGAATCACTTCTAATGAGGTGGATGAAACTGGAGCCTATTATACAGAGTGAAGTAAGTCAGAAAGAAAAACACTAATATAGTATATTAATGCATATATATGGAATTTAGAAAGATGGTCACGATGACCCTATATGCGAGACAGCAAAAGAGACACAGATGTAAAGAACAGACTTTTGGACTTGGTGGGAGAAGGCAAGGGTGGGATGATTTGAGAGAATGGCATTGAAACATGTATGTTATACGTGAAACAGATCACCAGTCCAGGTTCGATGCATGAGACAGGGCACTCAGGACTGGTGTACTGGGATGACCCTGAGGTATGGGATGCGGAGGGAGGTTCAGGATGGGGAACACATGTACACCCATGGCTGATTCATGTCAATGTATGGCAAAAAAAAAAACCCACTACAATACTGTAAAGTAATAGCCTCTAATTAAAATAAATAAGTTAATTTTTTTAAAAAGAAGACCATCCCCCAATCACCCCTGCCTCCTGGTTTTCATACCCTCAGTGTACTAGGTTAGTCTGTGGGAGAAACAAAATACAGTAGAAGTGATGGCATGTCAGCAATGACATAAGGTTATAAAAGACACTTTCATCATCCTCTTTTTAGATTACTTACTCTGGCGGATGTTAGCTCCCATGGTCAGGGTCATTAGTAAGTTCTTGAAGTCCCCAAATAACCAAATTAGTGAGTTTGGAAGTGGATCCTCCAGTCTTACTTGAGTCTTTCAATGACTGCAGCCCCAGATAGAAACCTGACTGCTATCTCATGACAAACACTGAGCCAGAATCATCTGGCTAAAGTCACTTTCAGATTCCTGATCCTGAGAAACAATGTGAAAAGATAGATATTTGTTGTTTTAATCTACTATGTTTGTAGGATAATAGATGCTATGTGGATAATAGTACAGATATTTAAATTATTGAAGTTTTTCTACCAAGGCTTTTGGAATGCATAAAAGTATAATTTGTACCAGGTAGAATAAATAGAAGAGGATGAAAAGTGGAAGATTATTAGAACATTAGAATATTTAGAACTATTGTACATTTTCCTTTGCTGGAATCTAGATACTTGTGCAAGCAAAGGAACAGTAAGATTGCTATAGAAATAACATATATCACCCTCTCTCAAGCCCGCTACTATAGATGGTTAAGCGGGTTTAAACATCTGAGGGCTTCTTTTTTTACTTCCTTCTTTCATTTTTTAAAAAATTATTATTCGTGTAGAAACTCATCTGGGACTGACTTGGGTCTGGCTTACAATTTACAGAAATGCAGAACACTTACTTTTAATGATGTTCAACAATCTTTGGGGACAGGTCCTAACATATGTGCTACAAACATTTCCAGGACAATAAAGATAACTATGTCAATTTCAAACAGGAATGTGTTAGAAGGAGGCTCTGTGCCAGTATTTGTTGAAAAACTTAAAACAATCGTGAATCAATGACCAAAAAGATAAGATTTAAGGGAAATTGGCCTGACAAAAAACTAGTATTTCATACTTTTTTTTTCTTAATAAAGTCACTAAAATTTTAAGTTTGTTTAAAAAAAAAACCAGTGTATTTTAAAAATGAATTTGATAATCCCTACATCTTTAAGGTCATACTGTTTTATAGAAATCACAAGGAAGACAAACACAAAACACTCTTAAGCAACAAACAGATAAATAATAGCTTTACAAAACCTCAGAAGTTCACAAGAGTCCATTGGCCACAAAATCCTGAAATGGAACACAAATATTTTTCAAGCACTAGGAATCATTAGACCTAATGTTTTCATTTTCAGATAAGAACCAAACTCATATTAATAGCTGATAGGATTTTACTGAAGGCTCATACATGCCAGGGCTTCCCTTGTGGCTCAGCTGGTAAAGAATCACCTGCAATGTGGGAGACCTGGGTTCAATCCCTGGACTGGAAAGATCCCCTGGAGAAGGGAACGGCTACCCACTCCAGTGTTCTGGCCTTTCACTTTCACTTTCATATATGCCAAGCACAGTGTTAGTCAAAGTGTTAGTCGCTCAATCGTGTCCAACTCTTTGCGACCCCATGGACTGTAGCCTTGGAATTCAATAAAGTAGAAATAGATGTTTTTCTGGAACCCTCTTGCTTTTTCCATGATCCAGCGGATGATGGCAATTTGATTTCTGGTTCCTCTGCCTTTTCTAAAACCAGCTTGAACATCTGGAATTTCACGGTTCATGTATTGCTGAAGCCTGGCTTGGAGAATTTTGAGCATTACTTTACTAGTGTGTGAGATGAGNGCTTTATTCTCCATGATGTACAGTCCATCCTCAAGCTCATCTTACACCTAATACGGTGTGCCTTCCATTCCCCCACCTCTGTATTGTCCCTCCCTCTTCCCCTCCCCAATGGGAACCAGTTGTCTGTATCTGTGAGTTTCCACTGTTATATTCTCTACTTTGTGGTGTTTTTTAGAGTCTTTAAGTGATATCATACAGTATTTGTCTATCTCTGTCTGAGTTATTTTACAGGATGCAGGATGCTTG
Source organism: Oreotragus oreotragus (assembly GCA_006410675.1). Classification (NCBI taxonomy): domain Eukaryota; kingdom Metazoa; phylum Chordata; class Mammalia; order Artiodactyla; family Bovidae; genus Oreotragus; species Oreotragus oreotragus. The sequence continues at coordinate 189,535 of SJYX01010750.1, forward strand.
GGACTGGTGTATGGGGATGATCCGGAGAGATGATGTGGGGTGGGAGGTGGGAGGGGGGTTCATGTTTGGGAGTTCATTTTAAAAAAATAAATAAATACAAAAAAAATAAATAAAAACAAAAAGATTAAAANATCTCTGTCTGAGTTATTTTACAGGATGCAGGATGCTTGGGACTGGTGTATGGGGATGATCCGGAGAGATGATGTGGGGTGGGAGGTGGGAGGGGGGTTCATGTTTGGGAGTTCATTTTAAAAAAATAAATAAATACAAAAAAAATAAATAAAAACAAAAAGATTAAAAAAATAAATAAATACAAAAAAAAATAGTATGCCTCCCATGTGGCTGCAAATGTCAATATTCCCTTCTTTTTATGGGGCCCCTTCTTTCTATGCCTTTTTATCAAATGGCACTGCCGCCTCACACATGACATGACTCCCCAGCCATGTTTCCAGTTCTGTACTCAAACAGAGAAACACCAAGTTCTCTTACTCTTCTCTCATGGGAAATATATCTTTGATGCTGAGTTTGTAACCAGTTCTCTCCAACTCCCCCCACTCCCACTTTCTGGCAAACTCGACCTTCTGGTCCCATCTCCAAGACCACTGGATCCACCTCCCTCCCTCTTCACACATTTATGCCTGCCCTGCCCCCTTTGCCCCCAACTCTCACAGAACTCGGAGACAAACATATTTTCACATCAGGTTCATTTTATTCTCATTATGAATGTATGCAGTTGGTATAATAGTCAACTTCTGTACTGTTGGTCAGTACTCAGTGGCAAGACCCCTGAAGATTTCTGAGTCTCTAGCCATACTCCGAAGTCACTGGCTGACAACCAGTCCCACTGGAATGACAGGGGTCTCCAAACTCTCTGGAACCTCCTCTGATCCATTCTGATTCAGCTTTTCATTCACCTTGGAGCACTGGCTACAGAGTTTTGAGCCTCTGATTTTTTTTTTTTTAAGTTTCCTTGTGATGGGAGGTTTCAGAGAAGTTTTCTTGGTCAGCTTTGCCTGAAGGTGATTATTCACTCTCACAGTTACGCTGAGGACCTGGAGAAAACAAGAGAGGGGTAGAGAATGGCATTGTTTTGGGCAAGAGGGTGAAGGTGGACGGAAACGATAGCTTCAGGAGAAGGGGTTTGGGCAGAGAAGGGTTATGTGCCAGGCAAGGGCAGAGGAGGAGGTCTTCTGGGGTGGGGGTCAATGAGAAAGAGGAATTTGGGTGGATTCAGCTCACCTTGACTTTTTTTGAGACCTCAGTTGAGAAGAGGTCTTCATCCTTTTGTCCCAGGTAATAAGAGGCAGGTTTTTCATAACTACTCTGGAGCCTTGAGGCTTCCCAATCACCTTAGTCATTTTGAGGCCTCGCAGTGGTCTGCTCCAGAGCGCCTGAGCACCTCTATATATACCCCTCCCAAGGGAGACACACCTTCATGCTTTATGAGGTCAGCAACTCTCTTCCTCAGCCAATGGTGGCCCTGGGTAGCCTTGACATCACAAAGCCCGATCCTGACACCTCTAGCAGAGGATGGGGAGCAATTCATATGTTTTGGTGGGAGAAAGGAGGCATTTATAATTCCCCTAAGGAGGCCTCCAAACTCACTTGCCATCCTCATCTAAGTCAAGTCTGATGGGTCACATGGCAGGGAGAGTGTGTCTCCTCCAAGCCTTGTCTATTATATCTATTTATGACTACAGAAGTGTAAGGGAATTTTAAAAAAATCTGCAAAAAAAAATACAGCTTACACAGCACCAGTTAACCTAGGTTTATTTTCTTTGTTCCATAGTCTCAAAACAACTGAGAATGAAGAATGAATTTCATTTAAAACCTATTTTTCATATTCAGAAAGATATTTTATGTTCAAATATAAGACGATTTTGTTCTTTTAAAGCTAAAAAAGTTTGTACCTTGCAGTGAATGCTTTTTTTCACTGATTTAGACATAAATAATATCACATTGTGTGTCTTTGCCTTGGCCATCTTTATGGCATCACTGTGCATTTAGAATCAACTGTTTGAATGTGTGGACTGTGAAGTTTTTGGGTCACATACTGTTGAAGCCTAGTTTGAAGTATTTTGCAAATTACTTTGCTAGCACGTGAAATGAGTGCAGTTGTGTGGTAGCTTGAACATTGTCTGGCATTGCCCTTCTTTGGGATTGAAATGAAAACTGACCTTTTCCAGTCCTGTGACCACTGCCAAGTTTTCCAAAGTGGCTGGCATATTGAGTGCACACTTTAAGATTATCACTGTTTAGGATTTTAAAGAGTTCAATTGGAATTTAATCACCTCCACTAGCTTTGCTCGTACTGCTGCTTCCTAAGGCCCACATGTCTGCACTCCAGGATGTCTGGCTCTAGGTGAGTGATCACACCATCGTGGTTATCCAGGTTATTAAGATTTTTTTTTTAATAGTTCTTCTGTGTATTCTTGTTACCTTCTGCTTTAGTTATGCCCATAACGTTTCTGTCCTTTGTCGTGCCTGTCTTTGCATGAAATGTTCCCTTGGTGTTCCTCATTTTCTTGACAAGATCTCTAGTCTTTCCCATTGCATTGTTTTCCTCTGTTTCTTTGTTTTATTCAAATCCCTTGTGTGTATACATTGGAAGTGACAAATAGATTCAAGAATTAGATCTGGCACACAGAGTCCCAGAAGACCTATGGATGGAAGTTCCTAACATTGTACAGGAGGTGGTGATCAAAACCATCCACAAGAAAAATAAATGAAAAAAGGCAAAGTGGTTGTCTGAGGAGGCCTTACAAATAGATGAGAAGAGAAGAGAAGAGAAAGGCAAAGGAGACACAGAAAGATATAGCCATCTGAATGCAGAGTCCCAAAGACTAGCAAGGATAGATAAGGATGCCTTCTTAAGTGAGCCACAAGGGAAGACCCTTATCTAATAAAAGGGATTTCTCAGTGGGATCGCTATGTGCTCAGTGCTTTCCTATGGACACTATGTCATAGTACCTTCTCCCCTCCCCAGCTGGGGTTTACCGTCTGCTAGCCTCAGTGCCCAGGAGGAGGGGACACCCCAGCATCTCCCATGGGGAAGCCACAGACCCCAAAACCCGGTGTGTCTCCCTGAGGATGTGATTGTACAAATCATGCACTCACCTTTAATCATCACTTCACACCCTGCATTCACAGGAGAGACACACAGAGGACCCCGGAGACCATGGACCCTGCCACAGGGACCCACCTCGGCAGTCACCCACATTCAGTGGATGCATGGACGGATGATGAGCCCCAAAAGACAGAGCTGAGAATAGCCTCCACAATGCCCAACTCCTCAACGTGCCAACAGGCAGCTTGGAGGCGGCTTCTTGTTCAGGCCTGTAACATCACAGGACATGACTGAGACGCAGCCACTGTGATGCCCAGGTCCACCCATGTGCCATCCCTCAGCCCCAAAGCAGCTTCCAGTTCAGCCCAGTGACATCACAGGATGCGAACAAGGAGCGGCCTCCACAACGCCCAGCTCCTCAGAGCGCCATCCCTCAGCTCTAAGGCAGCTTTCGGTTTAGGCTGGTAAGGTCATAGGACATGACTGAGATGCAGCCTTTGCGATGCCCAGCTCCACAAACACGCCATTCTTCAGCCCTGAAGCAGCTTCCAGTTCAACTTGATGACATCGCCAGCAAACCCATTGGCCCAGATGAAGTCGCCTGGGACGGTTTTGGTATGGCCAGTGGATGACCACAGGCACTGGCCCTGCACTCATGCACAAAGGTAGGGGAGCCCCCCACTGGGTCAGCTTCTTCAGGGACCAGGCCGGGTGGACGTGGACAAACTCCAGGTTCTCTGTGAGGTTGATACCGGCCACCAACAGCCTGCCTGGGACAAGAGAAGGGCTGCTGTCCATGGTGTTGTCTGTGGGGTCAGCCACCCACGTGTGTCATCACTAACCCACGGAGTCATGTGGCCAACCAAACCGTGTGGTCACTGACTCACATGGTCACCCAACCCTGGTGTCACTACCCAATGCAGTGATCACTCCACTGGCCACCAGCCCCCGTGGGCACTCATCCATGGGGTCACTAAAGTGCAAGGTCAGGCGCTCAACTGTCCACATGATTACTGCCCACACGGTCACCACTCACCGGGTCAGCAACTCACATGGTAACCCACCCTGAAGTCAGCAACTCAAACCGGTTACTCACACACATGGTCACCCACCCACGCAGTCTCCAACCTACAAGGTCTCCTGCCCATGTGCACAGTAACACATGGGATAACCCACCCACGCAGTCATCCACCCATGCGACCTCTAATCCATGGGGTCACCTGCCCACGCAGTCACCAAGCTGTGCCATCACCCACCCTCTGCAGAGGTCAGAGATTCAGATGATTATCCACTCACACCATCACCGCCCACGCGGTCACCCATTAACCGGGTCAGCAACTCACATGATAACCCACCCTGCAGTCAGCAACTCAAACCGGTCACACATCCACGTGGTCTCCAACCCACACTGTCTCCTGCCCATGTGCCCAGTAACCCATGGGGTCACCCAACCACCCACGGGGTCACCTGCCCACGCTGTCATCAAGCTGTGCCATCACCCAACCAGACTCTGGCCTCCACAGAGGTCAGAGATTGAGATGTCCAACAGAGACCGAAGTTCAGATAGCAGGGCTCACAGGGGTGTTGACTCATGAATTTCTCCTGTTACAGAAGGCAGGCGGGCTGGACAGTGACCCCAAAGAGTTCACTTCCTAGCCCCGTGTGGTGGACAGAGTAATGTCCACATGGATGTCCATGTCCTGTCTACATGCTGACCCCCTGTAGTGGACACAGTAATGTCCTCAAGGATGTCCACGCCCTGCTTCCCATGTGGTGAACAGAATAACATCCCCTAATATGTTCTGTCCCATTTCTCCACTTGAACCCAAAGCCAGCCCCATACGCTAGGACATGCATGTGACCAGATGTCCCGGTTTGAAGGCAGCACTCCCCTGGGTGGCTGCAGCTCTTCATGTGCTCCAGGCAGAGGACGAGGTCTCGGGGCTTCACCTGGTTCCCCCACCAGTAGGGGATACTGGGCCCCAGTTCTGGATGCTGACTCATGGATGCCTCATCCTTGTATGACAGGATGACCTGCTGGCCATGGGACCACAGCTGGTGCAAAGTCGGCACCTCCTGGGGGGAGAATAATCTGGGTGTCCATGAGACATGTGCACAGGAGCTACTAGGGTGCCTTGTGACACGATGTGTCAAGTATTGGGAGTGTCCGAGAAGCTACAAGATGCTGACTCATGGATGCCTCATCCATGTATGACAGGATGACCTGCTGGCCATGGGACCACAGCTGGTGCAAAGTCGGCACCTCCTGGGGGGAGAATAATCTGGGTGTCCATGAGACATGTGCACAGGAGCTACTAGGGTGCCTTGTGACACGATGTGTCAAGTATTGGGAGTGTCCGAGAAGCTACAGTGATGTGTGGATTATTAGGGTGTCTATGAGCAGTGATGGGCTGACTGGTTATTGGGTTCTCTGTGAGAAGAGACAGTCATGGGTGGGTTATTGGCATGTCTGAGTAGAGACACCAGTGGGTAGATTAACTGGGTGTCTGAGTGGAAACAGAGGTGGGTAGATTATTGGGGTTTCTGACAGGAGATGGCAGGTGGATTACTGGGGCATTGTGAGGCGTGATTGATGGGTTTTGGGGGTGTCTGAATAGAGGCCAGGCAGGGTGGATTAATGGGAGTGCCTATGACTAGTGATGGGCTGGTCACTGGAGTGTTTGAGTGGAGTCCATAGTGGGTGGATTACTGCGGTTCCATGAGCTGTGTCACCTGGTGCTGGAATCAGCCTCATGCAGCGAGCTGATAGTCTGATTACAGTTAGGCCTAGTGCTCCCACCGCTCCTGCTGCCAAGAGCATCGGGAGCCTGTGGCCCCGGCTCACCCCACAAGGATACAGCATGTCCCCAAAGATGTTCTTGATGCAGCCCATCAGGTATTCATGCAAGTCCTCCATCACGCCCTCAAAGTTCCTGCATGCCAGAAGAACCTCCTCCTGTTGGTGGTTCTCCAGCCACTCAGATCTCCTTGAGCATGTCCTGGGTGGGGGTGGGGAACTCAGAACAGAGGAACCCAGCACCAAGGGACCATCAGAGCAGAGGGACCCCCTGCCTGCAGGACTCCCAGGCTCTGGTGGACTCCCTCCTGCTCTCTCCCTCCTCTGGGTGTGAGCTTTTAAGGCCAGGCTGTATGTACCTGATGCAAGCAGGAATATAGTTTGTCCACATCCCAGCCCTGGCTCTCTGCCAGTCAGATCTCCTAAGGAGGATTCCAGCAACCAGGGACCTCCCAGGAGGAAGCAGTTACACAAGTTAAGTGCTGTGCTTGACAGTCTCTTGTCCTCTTGGGAGCACCAGCCTGGGAGCAGAAAAACCAGGAATATGAGTGCCCCTCAACTGCAGGTACAGGAAGGTGGAGGCCATCTGTCCCCTCCAGGTAGGCACCTGCTTCTGCGGGCACCTGGGCCCATGTGGATTTTCTATCCCATCCTGCATCAAGCCCCTGGCTAACGTGTGTGCCAGTGAGAGGACCACTGTCAATTGGGTGCTCCCTCCCCACAGACAGGGCCCCCACCATTGACTCCTCTCCATCCTCCACAATAACTGCCTCAGACCCTGGCTTCTCTCCACCCCATAAAACCCCTGATCCACCCTGGAGAAGCACTACAGGAGACGGGTGTGAGTGTGTGCATGTGTTTTCAGTCGCTTCAGTCGCCTCCACACTCTGTGACCCCTGTCTCTTATACACATCTAGATGTGTATAAGAGACAGCCCCCACCTCCATGAGGGCCATCATGTACACCATATGGCCAGAGTGCAGGATCCTCTCAGTGCCCTCCTCCATGTGCACCATTTGCAGGTCCTAACACCAGCATCTACCTGCTTTGTGATGCTCAGCACCTTCACACAGAGGTCAGTCACCTGTGCTGGGCACAGAAGGTGGCCCCCCACTCAGGGGCTGGGCATACACTGAGGATGCCCAACGGAGGGTCACATCAGCCACTGTGAAATCAGCCATGTTGGTGCTGCTGGGGTTGAGGCCCTGCTTCTGGTAACAGGGTCTGCATGGCCTCTGGTCATGTGGAGCACAGTGCCCAGGTCCAGATTGTGGCCTTGGGGGGCTGTTCCTGCAAAGTGCAGCCTCACCCTCCTCTCAGGAATTCCCTGGATGAAAGCTCCCTGTGGGTTCAACAGCCCAGGCTCCACCACACCCAAGCTGGACCGTTGGACATGAGGAAACATTAGACCCACAGAGGTCTGTGGCCACCCACACAAACAGCAATGGGAAGGGTAAGAAGGAATCAAAGGAAGAGAATGAATGGATGAAACATCTGTCCACCACACAAATAAGACAGGAAAAGGCCAAAAGCAACTTTAACATAAATTGAAAAGTGAAAGTTACTCAGTTGTTTCCAATTCATTTCGATCCGGTGGACTGTAGCCCACCAGACCTCTCTGTCCATGGAATTATCCAGGCAGGATTACTGGAGTGAGTTGCATTTCCCTTCTCAGTTCTTGCCAACCCAGGATCGAACCTACATCACCCTCATTGCATGCAGATTCTTTACCAACTGAGTCACCAGGGAAGCCCTAATATAAATTCATAACAGAAAATATACTGTGTCCTCTACAAAGAGTCATAATGGAAAAAGAAAAAAAATAAGCATAAAAAATGGGGAAGAAAATAAAAGATTCTCTCTATCCAAAATGAGAAAGGAAAAAATTAATATTAACATAAACTAGTAGCAGAAAATGGTACTGTATTCTCTACACAGAGTCATAATGGAAAAAGAAAAAGATATAAGGATAAAAAATGGGAAAGGAAGTCACAGCCCGCCTCAATCCAAACAAAGACTCATATGAATATTGTCAAACACTTGCCATCCACCTCTACAAGGATTAAATGAAGTGCTGCTTCAACCGCTGATCTTAAGCTCTCCCTGAAAGACCACCACCTGTGCCTGACACCCCCCACACACCCAGGTCTCTGTAGCAGCCATAACACTTGAGACCATGGCACTGAGGTCCCTAGTGTGGAGGGGACCCTGCCTTGGAGGGACTCAGAACAGAGGAACCCAGCACCAAGGGACCATCAGAGCAGAGGGACCCCCTGCCTGCAGGACTCCCAGGCTCTGGTGGACTCCCTCCTGCTCTCTCCCTCCTCTGGGTGTGAGCTTTTAAGGCCAGGCTGTATGTACCTGATGCAAGCAGGAATATAGTTTGTCCACATCCCAGCCCTGGCTCTCTGCCAGTCAGATCTCCTAAGGAGGATTCCAGCAACCAGGGACCTCCCAGGAGGAAGCAGTTACACAAGTTAAGTGCTGTGCTTGACAGTCTCTTGTCCTCTTGGGAGCACCAGCCTGGGAGCAGAAAAACCAGGAATATGAGTGCCCCTCAACTGCAGGTACAGGAAGGTGGAGGCCATCTGTCCCCTCCAGGTAGGCACCTGCTTCTGCGGGCACCTGGGCCCATGTGGATTTTCTATCCCATCCTGCATCAAGCCCCTGGCTAACGTGTGTGCCAGTGAGAGGACCACTGTCAATTGGGTGCTCCCTCCCCACAGACAGGGCCCCCACCATTGACTCCTCTCCATCCTCCACAATAACTGCCTCAGACCCTGGCTTCTCTCCACCCCATAAAACCCCTGATCCACCCTGGAGAAGCACTACAGGAGACGGGTGTGAGTGTGTGCATGTGTTTTCAGTCGCTTCAGTCGCCTCCACACTCTGTGACCCCTGTCTCTTATACACATCTAGATGTGTATAAGAGACAGCCCCCACCTCCATGAGGGCCATCATGTACACCATATGGCCAGAGTGCAGGATCCTCTCAGTGCCCTCCTCCATGTGCACCATTTGCAGGTCCTAACACCAGCATCTACCTGCTTTGTGATGCTCAGCACCTTCACACAGAGGTCAGTCACCTGTGCTGGGCACAGAAGGTGGCCCCCCACTCAGGGGCTGGGCATACACTGAGGATGCCCAACGGAGGGTCACATCAGCCACTGTGAAATCAGCCATGTTGGTGCTGCTGGGGTTGAGGCCCTGCTTCTGGTAACAGGGTCTGCATGGCCTCTGGTCATGTGGAGCACAGTGCCCAGGTCCAGATTGTGGCCTTGGGGGGCTGTTCCTGCAAAGTGCAGCCTCACCCTCCTCTCAGGAATTCCCTGGATGAAAGCTCCCTGTGGGTTCAACAGCCCAGGCTCCACCACACCCAAGCTGGACCGTTGGACATGAGGAAACATTAGACCCACAGAGGTCTGTGGCCACCCACACAAACAGCAATGGGAAGGGTAAGAAGGAATCAAAGGAAGAGAATGAATGGATGAAACATCTGTCCACCACACAAATAAGACAGGAAAAGGCCAAAAGCAACTTTAACATAAATTGAAAAGTGAAAGTTACTCAGTTGTTTCCAATTCATTTCGATCCGGTGGACTGTAGCCCACCAGACCTCTCTGTCCATGGAATTATCCAGGCAGGATTACTGGAGTGAGTTGCATTTCCCTTCTCAGTTCTTGCCAACCCAGGATCGAACCTACATCACCCTCATTGCATGCAGATTCTTTACCAACTGAGTCACCAGGGAAGCCCTAATATAAATTCATAACAGAAAATATACTGTGTCCTCTACAAAGAGTCATAATGGAAAAAGAAAAAAAATAAGCATAAAAAATGGGGAAGAAAATAAAAGATTCTCTCTATCCAAAATGAGAAAGGAAAAAATTAATATTAACATAAACTAGTAGCAGAAAATGGTACTGTATTCTCTACACAGAGTCATAATGGAAAAAGAAAAAGATATAAGGATAAAAAATGGGAAAGGAAGTCACAGCCCGCCTCAATCCAAACAAAGACTCATATGAATATTGTCAAACACTTGCCATCCACCTCTACAAGGATTAAATGAAGTGCTGCTTCAACCGCTGATCTTAAGCTCTCCCTGAAAGACCACCACCTGTGCCTGACACCCCCCACACACCCAGGTCTCTGTAGCAGCCATAACACTTGAGACCATGGCACTGAGGTCCCTAGTGTGGAGGGGACCCTGCCTTGGAGGGACTCAGAACAGAGGAACCCAGCACCAAGGGACCATCAGAGCAGAGGGACCCCCTGCCTGCAGGACTCCCAGGCTCTGGTGGACTCCCTCCTGCTCTCTCCCTCCTCTGGGTGTGAGCTTTTAAGGCCAGGCTGTATGTACCTGATGCAAGCAGGAATATAGTTTGTCCACATCCCAGCCCTGGCTCTCTGCCAGTCAGATCTCCTAAGGAGGATTCCAGCAACCAGGGACCTCCCAGGAGGAAGCAGTTACACAAGTTAAGTGCTGTGCTTGACAGTCTCTTGTCCTCTTGGGAGCACCAGCCTGGGAGCAGAAAAACCAGGAATATGAGTGCCCCTCAACTGCAGGTACAGGAAGGTGGAGGCCATCTGTCCCCTCCAGGTAGGCACCTGCTTCTGCGGGCACCTGGGCCCATGTGGATTTTCTATCCCATCCTGCATCAAGCCCCTGGCTAACGTGTGTGCCAGTGAGAGGACCACTGTCAATTGGGTGCTCCCTCCCCACAGACAGGGCCCCCACCATTGACTCCTCTCCATCCTCCACAATAACTGCCTCAGACCCTGGCTTCTCTCCACCCCATAAAACCCCTGATCCACCCTGGAGAAGCACTACAGGAGACGGGTGTGAGTGTGTGCATGTGTTTTCAGTCGCTTCAGTCGCCTCCACACTCTGTGACCCCTGTCTCTTATACACATCTAGATGTGTATAAGAGACAGCCCCCACCTCCATGAGGGCCATCATGTACACCATATGGCCAGAGTGCAGGATCCTCTCAGTGCCCTCCTCCATGTGCACCATTTGCAGGTCCTAACACCAGCATCTACCTGCTTTGTGATGCTCAGCACCTTCACACAGAGGTCAGTCACCTGTGCTGGGCACAGAAGGTGGCCCCCCACTCAGGGGCTGGGCATACACTGAGGATGCCCAACGGAGGGTCACATCAGCCACTGTGAAATCAGCCATGTTGGTGCTGCTGGGGTTGAGGCCCTGCTTCTGGTAACAGGGTCTGCATGGCCTCTGGTCATGTGGAGCACAGTGCCCAGGTCCAGATTGTGGCCTTGGGGGGCTGTTCCTGCAAAGTGCAGCCTCACCCTCCTCTCAGGAATTCCCTGGATGAAAGCTCCCTGTGGGTTCAACAGCCCAGGCTCCACCACACCCAAGCTGGACCGTTGGACATGAGGAAACATTAGACCCACAGAGGTCTGTGGCCACCCACACAAACAGCAATGGGAAGGGTAAGAAGGAATCAAAGGAAGAGAATGAATGGATGAAACATCTGTCCACCACACAAATAAGACAGGAAAAGGCCAAAAGCAACTTTAACATAAATTGAAAAGTGAAAGTTACTCAGTTGTTTCCAATTCATTTCGATCCGGTGGACTGTAGCCCACCAGACCTCTCTGTCCATGGAATTATCCAGGCAGGATTACTGGAGTGAGTTGCATTTCCCTTCTCAGTTCTTGCCAACCCAGGATCGAACCTACATCACCCTCATTGCATGCAGATTCTTTACCAACTGAGTCACCAGGGAAGCCCTAATATAAATTCATAACAGAAAATATACTGTGTCCTCTACAAAGAGTCATAATGGAAAAAGAAAAAAAATAAGCATAAAAAATGGGGAAGAAAATAAAAGATTCTCTCTATCCAAAATGAGAAAGGAAAAAATTAATATTAACATAAACTAGTAGCAGAAAATGGTACTGTATTCTCTACACAGAGTCATAATGGAAAAAGAAAAAGATATAAGGATAAAAAATGGGAAAGGAAGTCACAGCCCGCCTCAATCCAAACAAAGACTCATATGAATATTGTCAAACACTTGCCATCCACCTCTACAAGGATTAAATGAAGTGCTGCTTCAACCGCTGATCTTAAGCTCTCCCTGAAAGACCACCACCTGTGCCTGACACCCCCCACACACCCAGGTCTCTGTAGCAGCCATAACACTTGAGACCATGGCACTGAGGTCCCTAGTGTGGAGGGGACCCTGCCTTGGAGGGACTCAGAACAGAGGAACCCAGCACCAAGGGACCATCAGAGCAGAGGGACCCCCTGCCTGCAGGACTCCCAGGCTCTGGTGGACTCCCTCCTGCTCTCTCCCTCCTCTGGGTGTGAGCTTTTAAGGCCAGGCTGTATGTACCTGATGCAAGCAGGAATATAGTTTGTCCACATCCCAGCCCTGGCTCTCTGCCAGTCAGATCTCCTAAGGAGGATTCCAGCAACCAGGGACCTCCCAGGAGGAAGCAGTTACACAAGTTAAGTGCTGTGCTTGACAGTCTCTTGTCCTCTTGGGAGCACCAGCCTGGGAGCAGAAAAACCAGGAATATGAGTGCCCCTCAACTGCAGGTACAGGAAGGTGGAGGCCATCTGTCCCCTCCAGGTAGGCACCTGCTTCTGCGGGCACCTGGGCCCATGTGGATTTTCTATCCCATCCTGCATCAAGCCCCTGGCTAACGTGTGTGCCAGTGAGAGGACCACTGTCAATTGGGTGCTCCCTCCCCACAGACAGGGCCCCCACCATTGACTCCTCTCCATCCTCCACAATAACTGCCTCAGACCCTGGCTTCTCTCCACCCCATAAAACCCCTGATCCACCCTGGAGAAGCACTACAGGAGACGGGTGTGAGTGTGTGCATGTGTTTTCAGTCGCTTCAGTCGCCTCCACACTCTGTGACCCCTGTCTCTTATACACATCTAGATGTGTATAAGAGACAGCCCCCACCTCCATGAGGGCCATCATGTACACCATATGGCCAGAGTGCAGGATCCTCTCAGTGCCCTCCTCCATGTGCACCATTTGCAGGTCCTAACACCAGCATCTACCTGCTTTGTGATGCTCAGCACCTTCACACAGAGGTCAGTCACCTGTGCTGGGCACAGAAGGTGGCCCCCCACTCAGGGGCTGGGCATACACTGAGGATGCCCAACGGAGGGTCACATCAGCCACTGTGAAATCAGCCATGTTGGTGCTGCTGGGGTTGAGGCCCTGCTTCTGGTAACAGGGTCTGCATGGCCTCTGGTCATGTGGAGCACAGTGCCCAGGTCCAGATTGTGGCCTTGGGGGGCTGTTCCTGCAAAGTGCAGCCTCACCCTCCTCTCAGGAATTCCCTGGATGAAAGCTCCCTGTGGGTTCAACAGCCCAGGCTCCACCACACCCAAGCTGGACCGTTGGACATGAGGAAACATTAGACCCACAGAGGTCTGTGGCCACCCACACAAACAGCAATGGGAAGGGTAAGAAGGAATCAAAGGAAGAGAATGAATGGATGAAACATCTGTCCACCACACAAATAAGACAGGAAAAGGCCAAAAGCAACTTTAACATAAATTGAAAAGTGAAAGTTACTCAGTTGTTTCCAATTCATTTCGATCCGGTGGACTGTAGCCCACCAGACCTCTCTGTCCATGGAATTATCCAGGCAGGATTACTGGAGTGAGTTGCATTTCCCTTCTCAGTTCTTGCCAACCCAGGATCGAACCTACATCACCCTCATTGCATGCAGATTCTTTACCAACTGAGTCACCAGGGAAGCCCTAATATAAATTCATAACAGAAAATATACTGTGTCCTCTACAAAGAGTCATAATGGAAAAAGAAAAAAAATAAGCATAAAAAATGGGGAAGAAAATAAAAGATTCTCTCTATCCAAAATGAGAAAGGAAAAAATTAATATTAACATAAACTAGTAGCAGAAAATGGTACTGTATTCTCTACACAGAGTCATAATGGAAAAAGAAAAAGATATAAGGATAAAAAATGGGAAAGGAAGTCACAGCCCGCCTCAATCCAAACAAAGACTCATATGAATATTGTCAAACACTTGCCATCCACCTCTACAAGGATTAAATGAAGTGCTGCTTCAACCGCTGATCTTAAGCTCTCCCTGAAAGACCACCACCTGTGCCTGACACCCCCCACACACCCAGGTCTCTGTAGCAGCCATAACACTTGAGACCATGGCACTGAGGTCCCTAGTGTGGAGGGGACCCTGCCTTGGAGGGACTCAGAACAGAGGAACCCAGCACCAAGGGACCATCAGAGCAGAGGGACCCCCTGCCTGCAGGACTCCCAGGCTCTGGTGGACTCCCTCCTGCTCTCTCCCTCCTCTGGGTGTGAGCTTTTAAGGCCAGGCTGTATGTACCTGATGCAAGCAGGAATATAGTTTGTCCACATCCCAGCCCTGGCTCTCTGCCAGTCAGATCTCCTAAGGAGGATTCCAGCAACCAGGGACCTCCCAGGAGGAAGCAGTTACACAAGTTAAGTGCTGTGCTTGACAGTCTCTTGTCCTCTTGGGAGCACCAGCCTGGGAGCAGAAAAACCAGGAATATGAGTGCCCCTCAACTGCAGGTACAGGAAGGTGGAGGCCATCTGTCCCCTCCAGGTAGGCACCTGCTTCTGCGGGCACCTGGGCCCATGTGGATTTTCTATCCCATCCTGCATCAAGCCCCTGGCTAACGTGTGTGCCAGTGAGAGGACCACTGTCAATTGGGTGCTCCCTCCCCACAGACAGGGCCCCCACCATTGACTCCTCTCCATCCTCCACAATAACTGCCTCAGACCCTGGCTTCTCTCCACCCCATAAAACCCCTGATCCACCCTGGAGAAGCACTACAGGAGACGGGTGTGAGTGTGTGCATGTGTTTTCAGTCGCTTCAGTCGCCTCCACACTCTGTGACCCCTGTCTCTTATACACATCTAGATGTGTATAAGAGACAGCCCCCACCTCCATGAGGGCCATCATGTACACCATATGGCCAGAGTGCAGGATCCTCTCAGTGCCCTCCTCCATGTGCACCATTTGCAGGTCCTAACACCAGCATCTACCTGCTTTGTGATGCTCAGCACCTTCACACAGAGGTCAGTCACCTGTGCTGGGCACAGAAGGTGGCCCCCCACTCAGGGGCTGGGCATACACTGAGGATGCCCAACGGAGGGTCACATCAGCCACTGTGAAATCAGCCATGTTGGTGCTGCTGGGGTTGAGGCCCTGCTTCTGGTAACAGGGTCTGCATGGCCTCTGGTCATGTGGAGCACAGTGCCCAGGTCCAGATTGTGGCCTTGGGGGGCTGTTCCTGCAAAGTGCAGCCTCACCCTCCTCTCAGGAATTCCCTGGATGAAAGCTCCCTGTGGGTTCAACAGCCCAGGCTCCACCACACCCAAGCTGGACCGTTGGACATGAGGAAACATTAGACCCACAGAGGTCTGTGGCCACCCACACAAACAGCAATGGGAAGGGTAAGAAGGAATCAAAGGAAGAGAATGAATGGATGAAACATCTGTCCACCACACAAATAAGACAGGAAAAGGCCAAAAGCAACTTTAACATAAATTGAAAAGTGAAAGTTACTCAGTTGTTTCCAATTCATTTCGATCCGGTGGACTGTAGCCCACCAGACCTCTCTGTCCATGGAATTATCCAGGCAGGATTACTGGAGTGAGTTGCATTTCCCTTCTCAGTTCTTGCCAACCCAGGATCGAACCTACATCACCCTCATTGCATGCAGATTCTTTACCAACTGAGTCACCAGGGAAGCCCTAATATAAATTCATAACAGAAAATATACTGTGTCCTCTACAAAGAGTCATAATGGAAAAAGAAAAAAAATAAGCATAAAAAATGGGGAAGAAAATAAAAGATTCTCTCTATCCAAAATGAGAAAGGAAAAAATTAATATTAACATAAACTAGTAGCAGAAAATGGTACTGTATTCTCTACACAGAGTCATAATGGAAAAAGAAAAAGATATAAGGATAAAAAATGGGAAAGGAAGTCACAGCCCGCCTCAATCCAAACAAAGACTCATATGAATATTGTCAAACACTTGCCATCCACCTCTACAAGGATTAAATGAAGTGCTGCTTCAACCGCTGATCTTAAGCTCTCCCTGAAAGACCACCACCTGTGCCTGACACCCCCCACACACCCAGGTCTCTGTAGCAGCCATAACACTTGAGACCATGGCACTGAGGTCCCTAGTGTGGAGGGGACCCTGCCTTGGAGGGACTCAGAACAGAGGAACCCAGCACCAAGGGACCATCAGAGCAGAGGGACCCCCTGCCTGCAGGACTCCCAGGCTCTGGTGGACTCCCTCCTGCTCTCTCCCTCCTCTGGGTGTGAGCTTTTAAGGCCAGGCTGTATGTACCTGATGCAAGCAGGAATATAGTTTGTCCACATCCCAGCCCTGGCTCTCTGCCAGTCAGATCTCCTAAGGAGGATTCCAGCAACCAGGGACCTCCCAGGAGGAAGCAGTTACACAAGTTAAGTGCTGTGCTTGACAGTCTCTTGTCCTCTTGGGAGCACCAGCCTGGGAGCAGAAAAACCAGGAATATGAGTGCCCCTCAACTGCAGGTACAGGAAGGTGGAGGCCATCTGTCCCCTCCAGGTAGGCACCTGCTTCTGCGGGCACCTGGGCCCATGTGGATTTTCTATCCCATCCTGCATCAAGCCCCTGGCTAACGTGTGTGCCAGTGAGAGGACCACTGTCAATTGGGTGCTCCCTCCCCACAGACAGGGCCCCCACCATTGACTCCTCTCCATCCTCCACAATAACTGCCTCAGACCCTGGCTTCTCTCCACCCCATAAAACCCCTGATCCACCCTGGAGAAGCACTACAGGAGACGGGTGTGAGTGTGTGCATGTGTTTTCAGTCGCTTCAGTCGTCTCAACACTCTGTGACCCCATGGACTCTAGCCTGCCAGGCTCCTCTGTCCATGGGATTTCCCACGTGAGATTACTACAGTGGGGTGCCATATTCTCCTCCATGGGATCTTCCCCATCCAGGCATCAAACCCGGGTCCCATGCATTGCAGGCTGATTCTTTACCATCTGAGACACCAAGAAAGTCTCCCTGGAGGGGGTGCTGGGTTACAAACGTGAATCCAACTCAGAAGACATGGGAACTCAGCTCTTGCTTATCTGGGACCAGGAAGGAGCTCTGATGTCAGCTCAGCTGTACAAAGGGTGGGACCCAGACTCTCCATTCCCCTCCCAGCTCCCCCAGCTTCTGTGACTTCAGACAGTGATGCTGTTAGTCCATGGGTCTCCGTTCTGGATTCAGGCTGGTTCCACAGTAAAGCTGTGTCCTTTCCTACTTTCTGGGAGGCTTTCTGGGTGGGGACGATCTCCTAGAGTAGGGCATGGCAACCCACTCCAGTACTCTTGCCTGAAGAATCCCATGGACAGAGAAGCCTTGTGGACTACAGTCCATAGGGTCGCAATGAGTCAGACGTGACTGAGGACTATACAATTCTGCTTTACAGCAGGTTTGTTCTCAACCCCATTTCCACTTAGAGGGATGAGGACAGCACCCCCTGAGGGTGACACTAGTGGCTAGAGCTGGATCCAGGGCCTGGGTGTGACCGCAGACCCTCACCTGTGTGGTGGAACACTGGAGCACTACAGGCAGGGTGACATATGGCAGCACTTTGCCCAGAAGCTGCAGCAGCCTCGACTCCTTGTAAGAGATGGGTGACTTCTTGTTCAGGCAATAGATCATTGTGCTGTGGCTCCCTTTAGGCAAACCAGGCAGGGGACACATCATACACCGAGCCTGTCCTCTGTGCCCCCAAGCCACCCTAAGGATGCACAGCTATAGCGCTGTGGGGTATGGGGGAGTCCCAAAAGTCATATCCACTGAATCCTGGGAACTGAATCTTGTCTCGAGATAGAGTCTGTGCAGATGTGAGAAAGTGAAAGTCAATTTATTTAAGGAATCCCATTTTTGGACAGGAAAGGCTTAAGATGGCTTTTTATTTTATGGTTTGTTGTTTCCCAGGTGGTGCTCATGGCAAAGAGTCTGCTTGCCAAAGCAGGAGGCATAAAAGATGCAGGGGTGATCCCTAGGTTGGGAAGATCCACTAGGGAGGAAATGACAACCTTTTCCATTATTCTTGCCTAGAGAATACCATGGACAGAGGAGCCTGGTGGGTACAGTCCATCGGACTGAAAAGAGTCAGACACAACTGAGCACAGACAGACCTTCTCTAGTTACAAGTACTTTGAAGTTATTGATAGTATTTTCAGGCTCTTTATGATGCCAATGTTGTGGTCATTTATGTATGGTTTCACTTATTATTTTCCCTTTTAAATCTGTGTGATCTGTTTCAGAGACAGTGTGGAGAGGTTCACGCTTTAGCAGTCACCTGGGGACAATCCAGAAATCCTTCCCTTCTGTCTCTGAACATAGGTTTGGACTAGCTGTATTTCTTTCTCTCTCTCTTTTTTTTCTTTTTTCTTTTCTTATTTATTCTCAGGGTCAAGGGATGGGACAAGGATTTACAAGTTCATAATATAATTTGATTTGATGATGTTATGGAAGAGTGGATGGATGGGTGGATAGATAAGTGGATGAATGGATGGTGAGTGGGTGGATGCATTGATGAGTGGATGGGCAGATGATCTATTGGTCGGTGGATGGGTGGGTTTATGGATGGATGGGTGGGTGGATGGGTGGGTGGTTAGATGGATGGATGGGTAGATGTATAGATGAGTGGGTGGATGGACAGATAGATGAGTGGATGGGTGAGTGTGTGGGTGGCTGCCTGGATGGGTGGGTCAGCAGCATGTGGTTGATGCACACAGTGGTGTATGAGTCACCATGAAAAGGAGTGAAGTTCTGACAAAGGATTTACAAGTTCATAATATAATTTGATTTGATGATGTTATGGAAGAGTGGATGGATGGGTGGATAGATAAGTGGATGAATGGATGGTGAGTGGGTGGATGCATTGATGAGTGGATGGGCAGATGATCTATTGGTCGGTGGATGGGTGGGTTTATGGATGGATGGGTGGGTGGATGGGTGGGTGGTTAGATGGATGGATGGGTAGATGTATAGATGAGTGGGTGGATGGACAGATAGATGAGTGGATGGGTGGGTGTGTGGGTTGCTGCCTGGATGGGTGGGTCAGCAGCATGTGGTCGATGCACACAGTGGTGTATGAGTCACCATGAAAAGGAGTGAAGTTCTGACAGGCTACATCGTGGATGGACCTTGAACACACGATGGTCAGTGAGAGAAGCAGACACAGAAGGCCACATTTTACGTGTCCATTTATAAGAGATGTCCACAACAGGCCAATTTACAAAGACAGAAGCAGATGAGGGGTGTTTGGGCTTGGGGGAGAAGCATCACAAGTGATTTTGTAAGGGGTACAGGAAGGAGAGAGGCCAAGAGCCCCTCTGTGGATAGCGGAGACCTGAAGACTCAGAAGCTTCCTCCCTGTGGGGTCCCCACAACCTTCCCCACTGGGAAGCACCCGGAAGACCTGAGAGACTGTGTCCACGGTTCCCTGTCTACTCCACACCCTCAAGAGAAGAGCTGTGTGGGGGCCCTTTCTCTCGGGGAGGTGGGTTGGCTGGCATAGAACCCCACAGCTGTCAAGAGGGTGAGAAAGAGTCTAAAGCTGCCTACCATAGAAAACAGCACTTCCTGTTTGTCCAACTGTCCATGTGGGCTCCCCGCAGGCAGTGCCTAAGGTCACAGAGCCAGGGCAAGGCCCAGTGTGTGCACAGCCAGAGGAGTGCTGGGTGGAGAATGGGGCACGTTTGCACCTTGAGGAGGTGAGCATAGTTCTCTCTGGCAGGGTCCCTCCCTTCCCAGCCCATGGTGTCTGATGGCCACTCCTCTGATGGCCTGAGCACAGCAGTGTCACCCTGGAAGTGCCCGCCTGCTCACCACCGGGCATCCCCACGTCCAAATGCCCACCATAGCTGAGCTTTGCAGCACTTTTTGCAGCCAAACTGGCTGGAGTCAGAGGTTCCTCATTTTAATTAGATAGTTCTGGTACCACTTAACAGGTTGCTTGGGGGCGCGTGGCCCCCTTAAACTTTGGGCCCTTCAGGCTCAAGTGCAGAAGGTGCTGCAAAAGCTCTGATGGAAAACATGTGCGGAAAGGTGAGGGGTCCCCACGAGTAGGACAGAGTGGCTGAGAAAACACAACCCCCACCCCCAGGGAGGCTGGCATGTGTCCTGAAGGCAGGCTCTCAGGGGTTCACATACCTTCCAGGTTGAATGAGATAAAGTAGACAGACAAGGGAAGGTGCTGCTGTGTGTATGTATGTGTGTGCAGTATGTGGGCATGTGTGTTTTTTTTTGTGTGTGTGTTTTGTGTGTGTGTTCTGTGTACATGTATGTATGTGTGTGTGTTCAGTGTGCCTGTGTGTGCCTGCCTGTGTGCATGTTTGGCTCTGAGGCTTCCCGCACTCGGACCCGTCTTGCAGCTGCATCCCCTACCGAGCCGAGTCTGCGGGGCCTCACCTAGGAAGGAGAGGTGGTGCCGGTCCATGTCCCAGAGCCGAGAACTCAGCACCAACATCCAGTCCGAGTTCACCTTGGTGGCACAGGAAGGAGCCAGGCAAGCTTACCTGCCAACCCATTGGAGGCTGAGCCTGGGCGATCTGGGGAAGGAAATAGGGCTTTGCATAATGAAAACAGGACATGCAGAAGACCCAGTGCTGGCAGTGCAAAGGCATGGCTCTGAGAAACTCTACCTGTGGACTTCTCTCGAAGAGAAAGGAGGGTCGGGTAATAGAGAGGGAGAAGTGCTGTAGAGACAGAGAAACTGAGACACAGAGAGAAATCGACAGAGATCTGAAGAGAGACAGACAGAAGTAGGGCATGGGGAGAGAGAGACACAGGAGGTGAAGGGAGGGTTTGAGGGGGAGCAAGGGAGAGGGGAGACAGGGACCAACAGACAGACCCCAGCAGCTGAAGTCTGTACTCCCTGAGGCTAGAGCTTGCGACTCCCTCCAGACGGTCCCCCTTCCTCACACTGTGCACTAGCCCCCTCCTCTTGGGGCTGAGAGGGTCCTAGTTGAGCCTGGGGGCTCCAGGTATGGGGGCTTCCATCCTAGGGGTGATGGAGCCCAGGTGCAAGGTCACATGCCCTTCACTCCCCAGAGGCGGTCTCTCCATCTGGTGGGGGTTGCTGCAGTAAAAGTGACTGGACAGGCTCCCAGGATGAAGCACCCACCTGAGCAGCTAAGAAGCTGGGAATGCCTCCAGTCAGGGTCTGAGTGTCCCCTCTCTCCCGTTATGCGTGGTGTCCTGGTGGTCTGCATGCCATCAGGATTCCATTCATGACAAACACATGCCTGGACCTTTATTTTTGTGTTTACTGCTCTCCATGGACAGGGGTTGTCTCTATTCTTAAGTTCTATAGTAATAGTATAGTAATAGTAATAGTTCTATACTCTATAGTAATAGTTCCCTTCTGTTGTCATAGTCCCCCCCTCTACAGTAATACTCCCCTTCTATTGTCATACTCTACCCTCTAGAGTAATAGTTCTCCTTCTATAGTAACAGCACCTCTAATATCATAGTTGGAGAAAGGCATGGCAACCCACTCCAGTATTCTTAGCTGGAGAATCCCATGGACAGAGGGGCTTGGCCGACTCCATGTGGTCAGTCCATGGAGTTGCAAAAAGTTGGATATGACTGATTGACCAACGGTAATATCATAGTGTTTAGAGTAATAGCCCTCTATTCTCAAACCTTCACTTATACAGTAACTGTGCTCCTCTACTGTTGCCCCTCTGTAATAATAGTCTCCCTTCATTGTATTACTTCTCTTCTATTGTCATAGCCCCCCCACCACCACAGTAATGGTTCCTCTTCTACAGTATCGTCTCCTCTCTATTGTCATAGTAACAGTTCCCCCTATAGGGTAACAGTTTTCTATTAGAGATCTAATAGAGTAATGAATTTGAAAATGAAGTTGCTCAGTCGTGTCCGACTCTTTGCAACCCCATGGATTTTAACCTACCAGGCTCTTCCATCCATGGGATTCTCCAGGCAAGAATACTGGAGTGGGTTGCCATTTCCTTCTCCAGGGGGTCTTCCCAACCCAGCAATCGAACCCGAGTCTCCCACATTGTAGGCAGACGCCTTTACTGCCTGAGCCACCAGGGAAGGCAAGAGCAATAGAGTAATAGCTCTCCTTTATTGTCATAGTCCTCCACCCCATACACTAATAGTACTGTCTCTATTGTCATACTTCACTTTCTATTGTAATAGTCCCCGCTCTGCAGTAAAAGTCTCTCCTCTACTGAAATAGCCCTACCATGTCATAGTCCTATTATATAGTGTTAGTTACCCCCTCTATTAGTTCCCCTTCTACAGTAGTACTGTCAGAGTCCCCTATCTGCAATGAGTCCTCCTTGATTGTAGTAGTGCCCTTAAATTATAATAGTCTGCCTCTAATATCCCTCTCCTAGAGTAAAAGTCCTCCATTGTTATAATCTCCCTCTACAGTAAATGTCCCCCTCTACTGTCATAGTCCACTCCCTATTGTAATAAGTCTTTCTCTGTGGTAGTAGTCTCTCATCTAGTAATCTCCCTATGTTGTCAGTATTCCCATTCCACAGTCAAAGTCCCCCTTCTCCTATAACAGTGCTGCCTCTATTGTCATAGTTTCCCCTCTATGCTTACAGTCACCTTCTGCTGTCCCTACTCTATATTACTAGTCCCTTTACTATCTTAGTAGTCCCCACTCTATAGTAATAGTCTTCCTCAATTTCAGTAGTCCCTTTCTATTGTAATAGTCCCTGTCTGCAGTAATAGACTTCCATTCATTATAATAGCCCCCCCAAGGTAATAGTCTTCTTATAATAGTCCATCTCTCTTTGTCGTAGTCCCCTCTGTTTAGTAATAGCACCCCGTCTACAATGATAGACCACCCTCTACTCTAATAGTCTTACATATGCTATAATAGTCCTCTCTCAACAGTGAGAGTCCTCCTCTATTGTAAGAGCCTCCCTCTATGATAGGAGTTCTCCCTCCATAAATGATTCTGCCTCTTCTGTAATACAGCAAAGCAGAGACATTACTTTGTCAACAAAGGTCTGTCTAGTGAAGGCTATGGTTTTTCCAGTGTATGAATGTGAGAGTTGCACTCTAAAGAAAGCTGAGTGCCGAAGAATTGAGGCTTTTGAACTGTGGTGTTGGAGAGGCCTCTTGAAGGTCCCTTGGACTTCAAGGAGATCCAACCAGTCCATCCTAAAGGAGCTCAGTCGTGGGTGTTCATGGGATGGACTGATGCTAAAGCTGAAACTGCAATACTTTGGCCACCTGATTTGAAGAGCTGACTCATTGTAAAAGACCCTGATGCAGGGAAAGATTGAGGGCAGGAGGAGAAGGGGACGACAGAGGGTGAGATGGTTGGATGGAATCACTGACTCAATGAACATGGGTTTGGGTAGACTACGGGAGTTGGTGATGGACAGGGAGGCCGGCTGTGCTGCGGTTCATGGGGTCACAAAGACTTGGACACGACTTGCGACTGAACTGAACTGAACTTCTGTAATAGTCCCCCTCTACAGAATTGTCACCCTGTATTGTAATAGTTCCCTTTATTATAATAGTTCTCTGTATTGTCATAGCCCCTCCCCTGTGTAACAGCCCCCACGATATCAGAGTCTTCCTATTATAAATTTCCCCCTCCACAGTAATAGTCTCCCACTATAGTAAGGGTCCTTCTTTATTAAGAGTCCCCTCTCCATAGTAGGGTGTCCCTGGTGGATCAGCTGGTAAAGAATCTGCCTGCATTGCAGGAGACCTGGGTTCACTCCCTGGGTTAGGAAGATCCCCTGGAGAAGGGAAAGGCTACCCACTCCAGTATTCTGGCCTGGAGAATTCCATGGCCTGTGTAGAGTCAGATACAACCGAGCAACTTTCAGTTTCTCCACAGTAACATCCCTCCTACATGGTCATAGCCCTGTTTATTGTTGTATTTCCTCTCTATCATATTAGTCACCTCTCTACTGTAATATGGCCCCTTGTACAAATAAAGCCCTACCTTTATGTAATCATCCCCTCTCTAGAGTAATAGTCCTCCCTGAAGGACTCTTATCCTCCTATAATAGTCCCCTTTCCTCTTCACAAAAACCCTTCAGAATAAGTCTCTTTTCTAATCCAAATATTCAATGAGCTGCAAGTAGAACACACAGCAAAACAGTATGTCAGCCCCGAGCACGGCACCATGGGGAGAACCTGTGGATGTGTGTGCCCCATCATGTAGGGCTCCATTTGTGTGTCTGTGTCACCATTCTGGGGACACCTGTGGGTGTGTGTCTGTCTTCCCCTCACAGAGGAGACCTCCCCATAATACAGGTCACCTGACACTGGGTGTCCTGTCTAAAACTCTCCCCATAACACAGGTCACCTGCCCACTCCTAAGCCCTCTTGTCTCCAGATCCCTGGACTTCTGTTCCATTAGAATACAGGTCAGTGTGTCACAACCCCTTCATCCTCCCATTTGCACTGGCCTGAGATGGTGCTGGGTTCACTGTGATGGGAGGAATCATGTCCCATCACCTGTGGACACCCATCCTGTACTTGCAAGACACTCTCCTCTCTCCCAGGTACATAGGTGTGGGCCACTCACCCTCTTTTCCTTGTCTGTGAACCCCAGCTGCCTGGTTTCCAAGTGCAGATTCAGGAGTGCTCGGCAGTAGTGAGACCTAGCCTTGGGGCCTCGGACAGCACCCCAGGGAGCAAGCCGGGTGCATCTGCACACCCTGGTGGCTTCTGCCTCCTGTGGGTCGGCCACACCCTCTGCATTCTCAGTCCACTCAGGTGAGCAGGTGGGCACATTCCAGTGAGGTCAGGTTCTGCCCCCGTGGGCCCGCAGTGAGACACTGGAGGGGATTCCGTGTGACCCCATGCATGTCTGTGGGTGGGGATGGGCACAGAGGCCCTCAGGGAATAGTTCTCAGGTGAACGAATGGATGGAGCAATGCAGGGCCTCTTCACAAATACCAGGCCCCAAGACCTTTGCTCAGGCCACCAAACTCACCAGTCCCCTGAAACGCTCACTGGGTCCCCCAAACTCGCAGGACCCCTGAAATGCTAACTGGGTCCCCCAGACACTCACCAGCCCCCTGAAACACTGACTAGGTCCCCCAATCTGGGCAGCCCCCTGAAACACTTACTAGGTCCCCCTAACTCACCACCCCCCTGAAACACTCATTGGGTCCCCCAAGCATTTTCCAGGCTCCAAAGATTTTCATCCACTCCGACCAGCCCATGGTCCCACGCTCTTAATGTAAGGACAGGACACAAGACCTGGGTCATCAGGTGTCCTCCCCCAGTGGCACTGGCCAGCACAGTGTCAGCACCAGCTCAGGACTTATGAGGGGCTTCTCACTGTGCCCTGTGAGCTGCAGTCCAGGGGCTCTCTCTAGCTCCGTGCTCTGACCCAGAGGGACTCAACTTCCACGTGGAGAGACTGGGTGGGCGTTTCCTATTCCCCAGGTCGTCCCAGCCCTCCAGCCCTTCTTGTGCACAAACACACACACACATACATATATGATGCTGGGAAATATTGAGATCAGGACAAGGGGCTGTGACAGAGGATGAGATGGTAGGATTGTATCACCATCTCCATGCACATGAGTTTGAGTAAACTCCATCAGTCTGTGATAGTCAGGGAGGCCTGAACTGCTGCAGTCCATGGGGTCTTGAAGAGTCAGACACGACTGAGAGACTGAGTTGAACTGAACATAACTTTTAGAGTTGCTTTTACAAAAATGGCCACAAGGAGTCATCATTGCTTTTGCTTCACACTCCACTTTTAAATTGCTTTTTTAAAGTTAATTAATTTATTTTAAGGAGAGGCTGATTACTTTACAATATTGTAGTGGTTTTTGCCATACATTAACATGTTTCAAACATGGGTGTACATGTGTTCCCCATTCTGAGGCCCTCTCCCGCCTACCTCCCCATCCCATCCATCAGAGCCATCCCTGTACACCAGCCCTGAGCACCCTGTCTCATGTATCAAACCTGGACTGGCGATCTATTTCACATATGATAATATGCATGTGTCAGTGCTATTCTCTCAAATCATCCCACCCTTGCCTCCTCCTACAGAGTTCAAAAATCGATTCCTTACATCTGTGTCTCTTTTACTGTCTCACATGCAGGGTCATCATTACCACCTTTGTAAATTCCACCTGTATATGTGTTAATATACTGTATTGGTGTTTTTTCTCTCTGACTTACTTCACTCTGTATAATAGGCTCAAGTTTCATCCACCTTATTAGAACTGATTCAAATGCATTATTTTTAAAGGCTGAGTAATATTCCATTTTGCATATGTACCAGGCTTTCTTATCCATTCATCTGCCAATGGACATCTCGGTTGCTTCCATGTCCTGGTGATTGTAAGCAGTGCTGCGATGAACATTGGAGTACTCATGTCTCTTTGAGTTCTGGTTTCCTCAGTGTGTATGTCCAGCAGTGGAATTGCTGGGTCATATGACAGCTCTATTTCCAGTTTTAAAGGAATCTCCACCCTGTTCTCCATAGTGGCTGCACTAGTTTTCATTCTCACCAAAAGTGTAAGAGAGTTAGTTCCCTTTTCTCCACACCCTCTTCAGCATTTACTGCTTGTAAAGTTCTTGATAAAAGCCATCGTGACTGGCGTGAGATGGTACCTCATTGTGGTTTGGATTTGCATGTCTCTGATAATGAGTGATGTTGAGCATCTTTTCATCTATTTGCTGGCCATCTGTATGTCTTCTTTGGAGAAATGTCTGTTTACATCTTTGGCCCATTTTTTGAGTGGATCATGTATTTTTCTGGAATTGAGCTGTAGGAGCTGCTTGTATATTTTTGAGATTAACTCTTTGTCAGTTGCTTCGTTTGTTATTATTTTCTCCCATTCTGAAGGGCTGTCTTTTCACCTTGCTTATACTTTTCTTCATTGTGCAAAAGCTTTTAAGTTTAGTGAGGTCCCATTGGTTTATTTTTGCTTTTATTTCTATGACTCTGGGGGTTGCTTCATAGAGGATCCTGCTGTAAATTTCTTTTTCTGGGTGTTCATTTTTGTTTTATTTAGAAGTAGGGTTGATTTCTGATACTGTGTTTGTTTCAGGTGTACAGGAGCTAGTTTCAGAGATACACAGCCACTTATCAATTCCTTTCTGGGTTCATTTTCCCCAGAGAGAGGAATACAGTGTCTCCAGTAGGCTGCCCTTTGCTATTCAACACTATTTTTCCTGATTATCTGTTTGATGTATTTTAACACTTGTTTGTTCCTTGCAAACTCTTCATTTATCCCACATCCCTAACATTTTTTTTTAATAATCATAAATTGGTTTTCTAAGTTTGTGAGTCTGTTTCTACTGTGTAATAGCCTACATTTGCATTAATTTCAAGAAGATACCTGTCAGTGATATCTTCTGTAATTTGTCTTTCTCTATCGGCCTTCCTTCACTTAGTACGGTATTTACTCTATCCATCCATGCTGTTGTCACTGGCATTATTCCATTGCAATTCAGGGCTGGGTAGCATTCAAGTGCAGAGGTGCACCACTCTGACTTCATTTTCCTGTCGATAAATAACTTCATAGAATTTATTGCAGGGAGGGATTCCCTGGTGGCCCAGCCAGTAGAGAATNACATTGGGGTATATGTGTCTCTTTCAATTCTGGTTTCCTCAGTGTGTATGCCCAGCAGTGGGATTGCTGCTTCCATTGTGATGTATGAAATGCCAAAGAAATTGTTTTACTTTGTTGTTGATTATTAAAAGCTAACTTTTTCTTAGATTTTGTTCTTCTTTTTTTTTTTTTTAAATTCTGAAGATCCTACACATAAAGTGCATGGCTGAAAAATGTGCAAATACAAAAGTAAATAGAAAGCAAATAAGAGGTAAAGCAAAAGAAAAGAAAAAAGAACAATACAAATTTCCATTCTTCCTTGGAAATAGAGGGTGATATTTTCAGATTTTTACTAATTATTTTTTCAATTAGTTAATTACAGTGGATTAATACACTCTTGCAGGGCTTCCCTGGTGGTTTAGTGGTAAAGAATTCACCTGCTAATGCAACAGACACAAAAGACATAAGTTTGATTTCTGGGTCAGGAAGATCCCCTGGAGGAGGAAATGGCAACTCACTGCAATATTCTTGCCTGGGAAATCCTATGGACAGAGCAGCCTAATGGGCTACAGTGCATGGGGTTGCAAAGAGTCAGACGCACCGAGCATGCATATAGCATACACTCCACAGCATTGATTCTCATATTTAAAACTCAGAAATTTAAATCATTTTTATTTCTTATTAAAGTTGAGATAATGGTGAAGTTAAACTTACCATCGGGCAACTTGTCTCTCTTGATTCACACTCAGTAAAGTGCGGAATGTCTGTTACACACCACGTGATTTTGTTTCAATAGAATTTGACAGCTTTTGTTTCAATAGAATCACCTTCCCATTCTTAGGATTAAATGAATTCCAAAGTTTTGCTATTTCTTATATACAAGTTAAGTGTATATGTATAACAGTTTTTTACCGGTGTAATTTATGTGCCATAAATTTACCTGCTTTCAGTGTACAATCCAATTATTTTAGTAGATAGGACATTTTCATCACTCCAAAGATATCTGCTGTATAAAAGTCTAGAGTCTATTTTGTGTTCCCTGTTTTGTACAGCTATTTCTTTTGAAATTCCTATCTTTCAGGGGAAATTTTGGAGCCATCCAACATGTTAATTCAGCATGTGTGATACTGAATGTATTTTCTTATAAAAACAAGACAAATTTCACATCTATTAACATGCTATGTAGAGCATAAGTGTCTTTGCCCATCCAGGCTGCCGTAACAAATTTCTACAGACTGGGAGGCTGATAACCAGCAGAAATGTACATCTTGGAGGCTCAAGGCCTGAGCTCAGGGTGTCAGCATGATAGCGCTCTCTCCAGGGAGAGTTCTACATTTGTGTCCTGACGCAGCACAGGGGGCTGGGAGCTCTGTGTGTTTCTGTTCTAAGGGCACTAACCCCAGTTATCAGGGCTTCACGCCCACAGCCTCATTGCTTCCCAAATGCCCCAGGTCCTCTAACACATTACCTTGGGAGTTAAGGCTTCAACCTAGGAATTTGGGGGAGGACACTGTGTTCAACCATAGCAGTTTACTGCAATCACAAAAACAAAACCCAAAATGATCATTATTTCTAATACAGCAAGCTTCAAATAAAAAGACTGGATCTATAGTCTGACCAAGGACAGACCAGTGACTTGGATGGATTCACTTAGACTTTTGTTCTCAAACTTTAGGCTAGAAAATGGGATCCAGTTACCAGGCTCTCAGGCCCCCAACTCCACTTTCCCACCGACCCAAAGGCCAAACTAACATACGCTCTTCATGCTGAAGTTTCTGACGCTAACACTCATGTGAAACTGAACATGTTAGTTGCTCAGTCCTGTGAGCCCATGGAATTTTCCAGGCAAGAGTATGGGAGGGGGTAGCCATTTCAGGGGATCTTTCTGACCCAGGGGTCGAACTCAGGTCTTCGGCATTGCGGGAAGATTCTTTACAGTTTGAGCCTCCAGGGACACCCACTAAACTCCATGGTGACAGGCAAAAGGTGGCATGACTACGGCACTCGAGGATGTTACACAGTTTTTGGCTTTCACTACATTCTTAGATTCATGCTGCATCCTTTTTAGCCCAGGACTCTCTCTTGGTCACATATGAGCTTGTACGTGAAACTAAAGAAAGAAATATTACCATAGTTAAAATGAAATTGGTCTCTCTGCATGACATTAGAAAAAATCAAATTTAAAGGATGAGATTGCTGCTGCTGCTGCTAAGTCACTTCAGTCGTGTCCGACTCTGTGTGACCCCATAGACGGCAGCCCACCAGGCTCCCCCGTCCCTGGGATTCTCCAGGCAGAACACTGGAGTGGGTTGCCATTTCCTTCTCCAATGCATGGAAGTGAAAAGTGAAAGTGAAGTCGTTCAGTCCTGTCCGACTCCCAGCGACCCCATGGATTGTAACCCACCAGGCTCCTCCATCCATGGGATTTTCCAGGCAAGAGTACTAGAGTGGGGTGCCATTGCCTTCTCCACCAGTTGAGCTCTAGAACTAGACAATTTGAATTATCACAAATAATTCAATTCCCAAACCTAAAAGTTAACAAGCAATCCTTCGAAAAACCCCTAAATGGTGAAGACAATTCCAGGGAATACAGTTACTACATTAAGATAATGCTACCTGAGGGGCTGGTTGGGGTAACATTGCTCTGCCCCCACCAATTTCAACGTGCTTTCATTCCAGAATTCAATCACGGAAGGGGTGTTCCTCCACAGAGAGAAGACGCATTCTCCTGTGTGAATGTAGGTGTGCCGAGCTTGAGGTGACCAGTCCCCAAGCCTGCCCTTTGCACGCTCTCTCTCTTAGTTCTGTCTGTCTGAGACTGTGCCTTCAGTCTCTCTTTGCAGGCTCTCTCCCCTAGCTTTCTCTGAGACTGTGCCTTCAGTATGTAGTTCTTCCTTGGGTCCTCCCCTGTCACACTTCCATTTTCTAAAGGAAGACAGACCTCTCATCCACCAGAAATCTTATGACGGTTCATTGCCTGGAGCAGAAAAAATGCACAGGGAAACTGAAAAAGCACACCTTATTGAAATCATTGTTCCTGAGGGACAGCCATTGAAAGGAAGACAAAGAGAGAGCTTCAGGTAAAAAGTACAAAAACGGAAGTGGTTTATTTTATGTAAGGCCCAGCCCACACAGCCAATCACTCATTCACTCAATATCCTGTATCAATGGTTAGCCCATCTACTCTTGAAAGGATGTTTTGGGTGTATGTTTAGCCCCAAGGTTTTCAGTCTCTCAGTAAATATACTTAAAGTATTTGGAGACAAGTAGGAAATGTATGTGCCTCACAATCAGTTCAAACGCACTTCTTTTTCATAAGCATCTTATTTTAGAAAGAACAGAGTTTCTTATGTTCCATTAAAATGTGTATTTTTATTATCAATGAGTAAACAAATACTCTCATTTTCATTGCTAAACTTTTTCACTTAATTTATGACAGCACATAGGATGTTTTTACATTCAACAGAATGAACTTCAGAAACATTGTTTTACTGAGTAAATTGAATAAAAAAAGAGAAAAATGATCTGAACTAACTGATACAAACAGGCAAGGTTTAACTGTCAAGTTCTCCTGCTGTTGGTGTCAACCATTAGCAGCTGTGACTTTACTTCTCTGTGTACACACTGGCTAACGTTGATTCCAAGATAAATAACATTAATTTAGGACAATCTTTTGATCTAAATGAAATAAATGGTTTCCAAAGTTCTGGGTAAACACATTTGATGCAGTTGAATGGGCCATATAGCCTTGAGCCCAGCTTAAAACAGTGACATACCTCTGAGAGAAGAAATAGAATATGGAAACTTCTTTTAGTTGCCCCCAAATTATTCTTACACAATTATGAATAACATACTTCATTAAAAATTGAAAAGTCCTGATAAAACTCTAAGCTTGGCTGGTCCTAGGACAATGGTTGTAGACCAGGCCATATAGTCATTCTGTCTTTTTGTTTGTTTTAGTAGCTCAGTACTGTCAGACGCTTGAGACCCCATGGACTGTAGCCCACCAGGATCCTCTGTCCATGGAATTCTTCAGACAAGAATACTGGAGTCAGTTGCCGTTTCTTTCTCCAGGGGATCTTCCCAACCTCGGGATCACATCCATGTCTCCTGTATTGCAGGCAGATTCTTGACCCCTGAGCCCCTGAGATGGACCGCGCAGAAGCACGCCAGCAGAAGTGTGGCCGAGAGAAACTACCCCTCGCACAAGGTCAGGGGCTGCAACCGAGAGTGCCAGGCTGCATTGGTACAGGAGCGGCCGAGAGGAGCCACCCCATGTCTGAGGTCAGGGGTGGCGGCAGAGGGGAGCTACCCCACGTAAGAGGTCAGGGGCGATGGCTGAGATGAGCTACCCCACGTAAGTGGTCAGGGGCGGTGACAGAGACGAGCTATCTCACATAAGAGGTAAGGGGCGGTGGCTGAGATGAGCTACCCCACGTCCAAAGTCAGGGGCAGCGGCAGAGGGGAGCTACCCCATGTTTGAGGGCAGTGGCAGCAGCCTGGTGGAGCTATCCCACGAGGTCAGGGGAGGCGGCCGAGAGGAGAAACCCTGCATCCAAGGAGTGACAAAGGAGGGCCGAGAAGAGCTACTCCACCTTCGAGGTCAGGAGGGGCGGGGAGATACCCCTGTCCAAGGTAAGGAGCAGTGGCTGCACTTTGCTGGGGTAGCTGTGAAGAAAAAGCTCACATCCAAGGTAAGAGAAACCCAAGCAAGACGGTAAGTGTTGCGAGAGGGTATCAGAGGGCAGACACACTGAAACCATAATCACAGAAAACTAGCCAATCTGATGACACGGACCACAGCCTTGTCTAACTCAATGAAGCTAAGCCACGCCCTGTGGAGCAACCCAAGATGGGAGGGTCACGGTGGAAAGGGCTGACAGAATGTGGTCCACTGGAGAAGGAAAAGGCAAGCCACTTCAGTTTTCTTGCCTTGAGAACCCCATGAACAATATCAGTTCAGTTCAGTTCAGTTCAGTCCTTCAATCGTGTCTGACTCTTTGCGTATGAAAAGGCAAAATGATAGGATACTGAAAGGGGAACTCCCCAGGTTGGTAGGTGCCCAATATGCTATTGGAGATCAGTGGAGAAATAACTCCAGAAAGAATGAAGGGATGGAGCCAAAGCAAAAACAATATCCAGTTGTGGATATGGACTGGTGATAGAAACAAGGTCCAGTGCTGTAAAAAGCAATATTGTATAGGAACCTGGAATGTCAGGTCCATGAATCAAGGCAAATAGGAAGTGGTAAAACAAGAGATGGCAGAGTGAACGTCAACAATCTAGGAATCAGTGAACTAAAATGGACTGGAATGGGTGAATTTAACTCAGATGACCATTATATCTACTACTGCAGGCAGGAATCCCTCAGAAGAAATGGAGTAGCCATCATGGTCGACAAAAGAGTCCGAAATGCAGTACTTGGATGCAATCTCAAAAGCGACAGAAT
Organism: Oreotragus oreotragus; assembly: GCA_006410675.1. Classification (NCBI taxonomy): domain Eukaryota; kingdom Metazoa; phylum Chordata; class Mammalia; order Artiodactyla; family Bovidae; genus Oreotragus; species Oreotragus oreotragus. The sequence goes on from SJYX01010750.1 coordinate 222,458, forward strand.
GATCTCTGTTCATCTCCAAGGCAAACCATTCAATAACATGGTAATCCAAGCCTATGCCCCAACCAGTAACGCTGAAGAGGCTGAAGTTGAACGATTCTATGGAGACATACAAAACCTTTTAGAACTAATACCCAAAAAAGATGTCCTTTTCATTATAGGGGACTGGAATGCAAAAGTAGGAAGTCAAGAAACACCTGGAGTCACAGGCAAATTTGGCCTTGGAGTACGGAATGAAGCAGGGCAAAGGCTAATAGAGTTTTGCCAAGAAAATNGTGAGTTAAATGTACCTGTTAAAATTGGCTTTGTGTTGGTCTACCCAGTTATGAATACTTTTTTGATGAACACACTTAGGAGACTCCAGGAGATCAGTTGTTGTTTACTTAGAAACACTTGGACCTTATGAATATTAAATGCCAATCAACACGGCTTTCTGTTGATGGGTGGTACTGTGCCCCTCCCTGTTGTTTTAACTGAGACCAAACTATGGTGGATATAATGAAGACAATGGCAACCTCCCTCAAAATGTCCAAGTGCCCCTGACACTGTAGGAGGCCACGACTGAACCACACCTCCACCGAAGGCTCCTGGGCACTCACGGGTAAGTCTGGATTAGTCTCTTGTGGGGTCACTGCTCCTTTCTCCTGGCTCCTGGTGCATACAATTTTTTGTTTGTGCCTTCCATGAGTCTGTTTCCCTATTCCTGTGGAAGTTCTATAATCATTTCCCAATGGCCTCCACATTCTAACTCCCTTGGGTTCTCAGTCCATTTGCCAAATCCCCAGATTGGGAAATCTGTAGGAGGGGTGGTGTGTGTACTGACCTGGAATGGATGGAGCTGGGGTGGTCTGTGTGCTAACCTGGCTTGGATGTAGGTGGGGTGGTCTGTGTGCTAACCTGGCTTGGATGGAGGTGGGGTGGTCTGTGTAATGGCCTCCACATTCTAACTCCCTTGGGTTCTCAGTCCATTTGCCAAATCCCCAGATTGGGAAATCTGTAGGAGGGGTGGTGTGTGTACTGACCTGGAATGGATGGAGCTGGGGTGGTCTGTGTGCTAACCTGGCTTGGATGTAGGTGGGGTGGTCTGTGTGCTAACCTGGCTTGGATGGAGGTGGGGTGGTCTGTGCTGTGGCATGGATGGAGCTGGGGTGGTCTGTGTGCTGACCTGTCATGGATGGAGCTGGGGTGGTCTGAGTGCTGACCTGTCATGGATGGAGTTGAGGTGGTCTGTGTGGTAACCTGGCATAGATGGAGGTGGGGTGGTCTGTGTGTTGACCTGGCATAGATGGAGCTAGGGTGGGCTGTGTGCTGACCTGGCATGGATGGGGCTAGTGTTGGTCTCTGCACTGACCTGGCATGGATGGAGCTGTGGTGGTCTGTGTGATGACCTGGCATGGATGAAGCTGGGTTGGTCTGTGTACTGGCATGGAAGGGGCGGGGGTGGTCTGTGTGCGCACCTGGCAGATGAAGCTGGGGTAGTCTGTGTGCTGACCTGACATGGATGGAGGTGGGGAAGTCTGTGTNCGGAAAACAAGGTGCATGGGTCACTGTGAATTTTGATTTTCCCTTGGTCTGAGCCCAGACATGGGATTGTCGGGCCATGTGGTTTCTGAGTCTTTAGTTGAAAAAGAACGACCTTGCTGGTTTTGATAGTTCCTGCACCATTTTACATCCCCACTGAGAGTGAAGGAGAATCCGCATTTCTCCCCATCCTCTGCAGCCCCTATTCTCTGTAGATTTTTAGACAGTGGCCACTCTGACCTGTGGGAGGGGATTTTTCATGGGAGTCTTGATTTGCGTGGATTTAATACATAGTGGAATGCTGCAGTCCATGGGATTGCAAAGAGTAGGACACAACTGTGCAACTGAACTGAATACATAGTGAGCTGGATGAACTTTTCAGGTGCTTTTTGATGCTGTACAGAGTGACTACAGTTTACGTCTTGACATTGTTTTCTTCAAAAGTGGCTCTGTTTTGAATTCCTGTCCGATGATCTATTCCAGGACATGACTGGAAGGGAGGGGTCATTTACAGTCCCACAGGCCTTGTGAATATGACAAGCCAAGCAGCATTAGGTTTAAAATTGTTTTTTGGAAGATGGTTCTAAGGAAACAACTTTATTCCCTGACGCCTCCCATGGCATTCTTTTCTGCTTGTTGTGGCTGAGTGACGGTTCATCGTCTATGTACCCCATCTTCTTTATTCCTCATGGACGTCTTTGTTTTAAATATTTTTTTCCCATTGTGAGGACTGTCTCTCTCTTTCATTTAGGGTTCCTTTGCTGTGCAATTGCTTTTAAGGTTAATTCAGTCCTGTTTTCTTAGTTTGGGTTCATTTTTCAGTATTCTGGGCACACTTGGTAGAATTGATGTTGCAGCACATCCCCCTATATTGTCCTCAAAATTGCATAGTATCCGTCTGATATTGAGATCATTATCTTCTTTGAAGATTATATTTGTGTAAGGTTTGAAGGATATTCTAATTTTATTCTTGTTTTCATTATTGATGCACGTCCACACTCTCCTCCATAGTGGCTTTCTCCTAGTTTCATTTTAGCAATGAAGGTGGATGGCTCCCTTTTCTTCATGGTATCAGGCAGATTTAACCTTTGTAGAGTGCTTGACAATCACCATTCTGATTGGTGTGAGGTGATACAGAACACCTTTCCCTAATACTTAGCAATTTTGACATCTTTTCATGTGATATTTTTAAAGTGTGAGTTAAATGTACCTGTTAAAATTGGCTTTGTATTGGTCTACCCAGTTATGAATACTTTTTTGATGAACACACCTAGGAGACTCCAGGAGATCAGTTGTTGTTTACTTAGAAACGCTTGGACCTTATGAATATTAAATGCCAATCAACACAGCTTTCTGTTGATGGGCAGTACTGTGCCCCTCCCTGTTGTTTTAACTGAGACCAAACTATGGTGGATATAATGAAGACAATGGCGACCTCCCTCAAAATGTCCAAGTGCCCCTGACACTGTAGGAGGCCACGACTGAACCACACCTCCACCGAAGGCTCCTGGGCACTCATGGGCAAGTCTGGGTAAGTCTCTTGTGGGGTCACTGCTCCTTTCTCCTGGCTCCTGGTGCATACAATTTTTTGTTTGTGCCCTCCATGAGTCTGTTTCCCTAGTCCTGTGGAACTTCTATAATCATTTCCCAATGGCCTCCACATTCTAACTCCCTTGGGTTCTCAGTCCATTTGCCAAATCCCCAGATTGGGAAATCTGGAGGAGGGGTGGTGTGTGTACTGACCTGGAATGAATGAAGCTGGGGTGGTCTGCGTGCTAACCTGGCTTGGATGGAGGTGGGGTGGTCTGTGTGCTAACCTGGCTTGGATGGAAGTGGGGTGGTCTGTGCTGTGGCATGGATGGAGGTGGGGTGGTCTGCGTGTTGACCTGGCATGGATGGAGCTGGGGTGGTCTGTGTGCTGACCTGTCATGGATGGAGCTGGTGTAGTCTGAGTGCTGACCTGTCATGGATGGAGTTGAGGTGGTCTGTGTGGTAACCTGGCATAGATGGAGATGGGGTGGTCTGTGTGTTGACCTGGCATAGATGGAGCTGGGGTGGTCTGTGTGCTGACCTGGCATGGATGGGGCTAGTGTTGGTGTCTGCACTGACCTGGCATGGATGGAGCTGTGGTGGTCTGTGTGGTGACCTGGCATGGATGAAGCTGGGTTGGTCTGTGTACTGGCATGGAAGGGGCGGGGGTGGTCTGTGTGTGCACCTGGCAGATGAAGCTGGGGTAGTCTGTGTGCTGACCTGACATGGATGGAGGTGGGGAAGTCTGTGTACCGACCTGGCATTGACATATCTGGTGTGGTCTGTGTGGTGACCTGGCTTGGATGTATCTGGTGTGGTCTGTGTGCTGACCTGGTATGGATGGAGCTGGAGTGGTCTGTGTGCTGACTTGGCATGGATGGAGCTGGGGTGGTCTGTGCACTGACCTGGCATTGATATATATGGGGTGGTCTGTGTGCTGACCTGACCTGGCATTGATATATATGGGGTGATCTGTGAGCTGACCAGGCATGGGTGGACCTGGGGTGGTCTGTGCAGTAACCTGGCATTGATATATATCAGGTGGTCTGTGTGCTGACCAGGCATGAGTGGAGCTGGGGTGCTCTGTGTGCTGACCTGGCATTGATGAATCTGGGGTGGTCTCTGCACTGACCTGGCATGGATGAAGCTGCCATTTCCTTATCCAAAACACACACACAAATTCCTGCCAACCAGAAAACCATCACATGGCATTGGTTCAATCCCACTCAGGAGAGGTAGATTCCATAGTTAAGAGGAACTACAGCCTTTCAACCAAGAAAGGGATCACAAACACAGTAAATTAAACAAAACAAAATGACAGAGAAACATCCAGCAGATGAAGGTCTGTTTGCTGACCTGGCATGAATGGATTTGGGCCATGTCCAATCTATGTGTTCCTAAGCAACAAGAGTTAAGCTGTGGTTGTCTGGTGGATGGGAGGGCTTGTTTATGATCAGGCAGGGAGGAGGCATCTACCTGGAGCTTTTAAGTTACCTAGGTCTCATTTGTTAATTTCTGCTGTTCAGTCCTTTGGGTTTTAGCCATGTTCCTCCATCTGCTGGATGTTTCTCGGTCATTTCATTTTGTTTAATTTACTGTGTTTGTGATCCCTTTCTTGGTTGAAAGGCTGTAGTTCCTCTTAACTATGGAATCTACCTCTCCTGAGTGGGATTGAACCAATGCCATGTGATGGTTTTCTGGTTGGCAGGAATTTGTGTGTGTGTTTTGGATAAGGAAATGGCAGCTTCATCCATGCCAGGTCAGTGCAGAGACCACCCCAGATTCATCAATGCCAGGTCAGCACACAGAGCACCCCAGCTCCACTCATGCCTGGTCAGCACACAGACCACCTGATATATATCAATGCCAGGTTACTGCACAGACCACCCCAGGTCCACCCATGCCTGGTCAGCTCACAGATCACCCCATATATATCAATGCCAGGTCAGGTCAGCACACAGACCACCCCATATATATCAATGCCAGGTCAGTGCACAGACCACCCCAGCTCCATCCATGCCAAGTCAGCACACAGACCACTCCAGCTCCATCCATACCAGGTCAGCACACAGACCACACCAGATACATCCAAGCCAGGTCACCACACAGACCACACCAGATACGTCAATGCCAGGTCGGTACACAGACTTCCCCACCTCCATCCATGTCAGGTCAGCACACAGACTACCCCAGCTTCATCTGCCAGGTGCACACACAGACCACCCCCGCCCCTTCCATGCCAGTACACAGACCAACCCAGCTTCATCCATGCCAGGTCACCACACAGACCACCACAGCTCCATCCATGCCAGGTCAGTGCAGACACCAACACTAGCCCCATCCATGCCAGGTCAGCACACAGACCACCCCAGCTCCATC